>VMDO01002435.1:0-146589 GCA_007922755.1 Pedetes capensis
ATATATATATATATATATATATATATATATGGAGCAAGGTTGCCAGGAAAAGTAGAGGTCCCACTTCAGGATTGTAGCTACAAATTTGAGGAGAAATCAATCAGCAAGTTTGACTGGTTTTCTCCATCCCATCATCCGTGATCCTTGAATAGAGACAAAGAAGGCAAGACTGGGCTCAAGGGCTGAATTTTGCTAGTTGAGAATGATGATGGCCTGATGGGCCAAGGTGATGAGGGTTTGGCAGAGGAAGTTTATAAGCTGCCAATTCTGGACTCCAAGCTGAGTGCAAAATGCAAGCAAGGCATGAAGGGGAATGAGACATGGCAAAGGAATGGAATAATGGACCAGAGGTTCAGATGAGGTCAGAAAATGTCCAGGGTTGCAATAAGAAGAGCTCTGACACTTCCTACCTCAATAAACTTGAGCAACTTTCTTAGTTTCTCATGCTTATTTGTGAAATGGGGATAATAACTCTACCTCATCAGGTTAATACCATGAACATATATTGATTGCCTAGTATAGTTAATATTGGTCTGCAGCCATAGCTTCTTGGCATCTGATCCTGCCTGATCTCAGAAACGAAGTAGGGTCAGCCTGGTTAGTCCTTGGATGGGAGACCACCTGGGAATATCAGGTGCTACAGCCTATGGAGAAGGACCTGGCAATCCACTCCCAAAAAAATCAGCCATTGAAAACCTTATGAATAGCAGAGAAGCACTGACAATAGTGTTGGGCATGGTACGGTGTTGGAGAGTATTTCATTCTGTTGTACATTAGGGTTGCTATGAGTAGGACCCTACTCAATGGCACCTAACAACAACAATATAGTTAATATTTACAAAGAGATATAATACTGGCATAAAGTTTTTACTCAAAATCTTATTTTTAGAAATTCACACCTTTTATAGCCAAGAAATTGATATGATTTTGTGTCTACAAGATGCCAAATATCTTTATAAGAAAGGAAGCTTCAGGCAATAGCTAGATTGCTTCTAGACCCACTTTGGAAGAGATTTGGATTGTGCCAATTTGTAAGTATTCATCTAAACATCTTGAATTGTATAAACATATCCTAAGACACTATGAATTACTACCTTTGTCTCAGAAAGTTCTGAAGGAGTATGAGAATTGGAAATGGGAGATGACACTATGTTCATCAATTTCAGGTATAAATCCCAGTTTTACCAAAAAAAGTTGCTTTTGTGTTTTAGCTACATGTCTCAAATCAGCAAGTTCATCCTCATTGGCCTAGAATGTCAATGAATTAAATTACACTTGCTGATATATGGTCACAGTTTCATCGAGAAAATTGTAATAGCATAATCACATTCCAAGGAGCAATCTATACCAATACCAATACTAAATTTATTAGCTCATTCTCCCCAAAGCTTGCAGTCTCTTCTATATTTCTTTTCTTTGTGAATCAATTCACCTCTCAGGCTAGAACATCAAGAGGTATTGAAGCTTTCGCTACCCCCCCCTCTCTCTCTCTCTCCACCCCCTCTTCCTTCCATGCCTGATTGATTGCCAGTTCTGGTTATCGTTTCTGCCTCCTCAGTCGGCTTTATACCTGCTAGCTTCCTCTCCACTGCACTACCTTAGCTCATCTCTTGACTAGTCTTCACCAATCTTCCCCTATCCTACTCTACTTGTTCTTCCTTCTGGGCCACCCCCAGCAGTACTTGATCTTAATCGCTTTGTGTCACTGACCCTTTGAGAATAAAATTATGGACAGTCTCTCAGAAAACAAAACCCATATGTTAGAGTACGTTAGACACTTTTTGCCTACTAGTTTAGGATATTTGCCTCATCACATTTTGGACCTCTTTGTGTTCATGGATACCAAGTGACACACTTTAGGATCATCTTTGGGCCAGGGTGAATCTTAGAAAAGGCAGCTCTAACAGCAACCCCCTCCTAAAGTAACTCTCTAGGTGGGGATGCTGGTAGTGCCAAGACTCCAATGTTACACAAAGCTCATTCAAGTCCTGCCCCAGATTTTATTTGCAGACCAACTCCTTACCTCTATAATTCAAAAGCATCAAATGTAAAATCTTGCCCCATGCTCAGTACCTACTCCTACTGTGTGACATGGTACTCAGTGCTGAGAAAACACTGATTATTGTGTTGGGGGAAGGACAGAAAGAAGAGTGTTTTTATGTGATCTTATATTCAAAAGAGAACATTCCCAAGAAAAACATGGGCAATGGCAAACATCTTTGGCAAATACTAATAACAGCCTTACAAATCCTACTAATCTTCTTCTCAGCTCTGCTCACTAGATCGATACTAGAATCTATTATTTTAGTGCATTTCTACTTCCATTCTCCAACCTCTATTTCCCTGGAGACTCAACAGTTCACTGATTTCTTTTTTTAGCTTATTAAAGTCATACTGCCAATTTCTCATTCTAAACTGGACTTAAAACAATGTGGGTAAAGGGATCTGGAATGAGAAGGTCCAAGATGTGCATCTTGGCTTTATCAATGACTAGCTACATGACAAGGAACATTGTTTAATTCTACTGAGCCTCCCTTTTCTCATCTGAAAAATGAGTATAATGTCTGCATCTAAAATAAAATGTTGTTGTTGTTGTTGTTGTTAGGTGCTGTTGAGTCATGTCTGACTCATAGCTACCCTCATAGGGTTTTTAATGGTAGGTTGTTTTCGGGGTTGCCTTGGGAGTGGGTTGCCACATCCTTCTCACATGTTTGTGGTACTGGGAATCAAACTCTGGACCTGAGAGAGTGCAGAGTGGCGCTCTACTAACTGAGCTAAATCCTAGCCCCCCAAAATAAAATAATTGTTTCCAAATTGCTTAGCACATTACCTGGCACATAGATTGTGGTTAATAAATATTAACTGTTTTATCTTGGGACAGGATAAGAAGGTATTGTCTAACCCCTTGAGTCTATGATTAAAACAAAATCATTAGTCCAGAACTCAGTGGAATCTCAGGGAAAAAATAAAAAGAAATGTTTACTGAGCACTTACTATGTGCTTGGCTATGAAAACCTCATTGTCTATCTAATCTTCATAGCTCCTCCATTTGTTTATTAATAAACCCTTTTAAACATGAGGCTGCAATGGTGCATACAGTTTAAGTCATGTGCTCAAGTTACTTGCAAAGTTGGGACAAGCAGCCTCCCTGTGCTAGAATCTAGGTTCCACAGAAGCCTTTCTGCCACACCGCTCCTGAGTAAACCCTGCTAATGTCTTTTGCTGGAAATATCACTCACTTTTCTGCTGCTTCTCCTATTGCCAAGATGGTGTTTCATGTGGCTGCTGCAATCAGGACCCAATACTAATTGCCTGAACAAAAGTATGGTTTCAAAGGCCATCTCTCCTTGGTAATTTATGACTTTTCAGTTACCTATTATCTAATAATAAACAGGGCAATATTTCTAGAAAAACTGCAAGTCCATTGCCTTCGGGGTTACTGATTTAACTTTACAGACTCACAGTGTTCAAACAGACCCTAGTGGCCTCTCCAGAACTCCCCTGAATTGATTAAAGGACAAATATATAGAAAGATTTGGTCTTGTGGACAGTTCCATCTCTTAGAAGATAAGGACTGATATGCAATATAGGGAGATGGCACTCTGGAACAATCACTCACCAGAAAATGAGAATTGGTTGGTAAAGTTAAAATGACCAGAGCCCTCAATAATGTTACATCTTATAATCATCAGGGTATATAAGACTAATGAGAGAGTCTAGAAGAAAAGAGGGGGTACAGGAAGGCTAGGAGACCTTCAAACTTGTCATTGTGATTTTTGCAGCAGTCAGTGGCTACAGCCAACACAAGGGAGAGAAAACTGATAACAGTATACTAAAAGCTCTCCAATGTGCTCATCTTTAAAGATCATGAAGAAGAGCTATGCAGAAGGGCATGCAGATAAAGAATCAAATGTGATAATGCTACAGAGCTATCTAGAGAATCAACAGAGCAAAGGTCTAAAGGAATCACCATTGCCTGGCTTAGTCCTTCAGCTAGTGGTTTAACAACATTGATTGGGCATCCAGCCTTACTAAGTAACTGAACAAAGACCCTCCCTCAAATTCAAGCTTGAGTTTCAGGTTCTTTGGTCCCTTCTGATTCCTTCTGACCCATCCCATGTCTATTGTCTTTATGTTTTGAGTCTTGAATATACAGTCCCCCTTCCTCTCTGCTAGCAAGGCCACTAGACTCGTGCTTTCCTGAATGAAGTAAATGTCTGTGCCAGTCAATGCACAATTGTCGTTTGTGACCTTCCTGAGGTTTCCTGTTTCCTCCTAATGCATTAGAAGAACAAATCAATAAAGTCTGTGTCCCAGTACCTTGGGTAACTGCCATCTTCATGGTTACATCACTATCCAGGGCAACTGTGGAACGGTGGGGTGCTTAACCCCACGAGGAGGGAGAGGACAGGGTTTGGCTCATCACAGCCTAACACAGACACAGTGAAATTGCTACTGGCTCCCATGAAGCCACAAAGCTGCCCCCACCACGTGGTGATTTGTATTCAGTAGCAACTCACTTCCTTGGCACTGGGTGGATGGGGCCCCATGAGAGAATTAAGGAAGAAGGAAGGGGCTGTTGTCCTTGACAAGGAAACGATTGATGTCTCTACTTTCTCACCCTCTTTAAATTGAGATGGGGACAAGATTAAAAGTTCAGGCAGGAAGCCAACGGGTGACTTACAACACTGAGCAACCAGCCTAAGTATGTAAGGAAACCTGTGACCCATCTCTCAAGAAATGAGCTGCTTGAATATTTGAAATTTTCTCCCATTTTTACCAGAATCTAGGCATTAAGGACTTATCATGCAATAATAGCAATAACAAATATAACAAATAGTAGCAAACCCTACTTATTGCATATCATATGCAATGTCTTATGTTTTACATCCATTATCTCTTTTAATCTTTACAGTGATAGTATAAAGTAAATATGATTATCCCAATTTTATAGACAAGAAAACTGAGGCTCAGAGAAGATAAGAAACTTGAATATAGTGACACAGTTACCAAGGGGTAGAACAAGCATGCAAATCCAACTCTGTCTCATGCCAAAGTATTTAATACTCTGTTGCATCACATTGGCTGATCACAATGACATGGTTGGCTTTTCTCTGGACACTGAGGCACAGTCTGGAATGGTGTGGCTATCTCTTTAGTTAAGAGCTCTCTGGGATGTATGAAGTTATGCCAGGCCTCTTGTTGCTTAGGTACCGAGATGATGGAACACATTCAGTTGGGCCTATGACCTTGTAGACTTCATTGTAGGAGTCTTTGTTGTCCCTTGTTCTGCTTTTGGCTTTGTATCATAGAGCAGAGCCTGTTTGAGTTATCAATGTTTTCATAGGAAGAGCAAAGTCAGATGTATCTGATACTGACACTTGCTTCTGATACAAGCAGGGAAAGCAGAATTGGTGTAGGTCAAGGTCAGGTATCAAATCAGACTAGACATAATGTCCAGGATGGAAAAAAGAGAATATAATAAAAAATAAACTGATGTTACATTTAAGATTAGAGTTGTCAGAAAGATGAGACAGTTGGTGATGAGACAAGTTAAGGGAACTAGAAAGTATGCAGTTCTAGAAACATGTGACCACCTTCTCTATAGAAGGTTCCACACCCTGTTTTGAGAGTAAATCTTACTTGTCTTAAAGACACAATGTGTTAAACTAAATATCTGAGAATCCCATCTTCTTTTTCATGGGGTAGCCAAGACTTATTTGTAGGGGAGGTACACTTACTAACTCACTCCTTATAACATTGTAGTAAAGGTCAAGGCAAGTGCTTGATACCCATGAGAGCCAGTAAGGTTAGCTATGTCCCAGCGTTATATCTCTGCCTTTAGCTTCAGGCAGTAGGACGAGGAAATAAAAGCCATTAATCGGAAGGGACACCAGGCAAGTTTATGTGAATAAATCAACAAAAAAATCATTCTTTCTCTTGGAAAAAACCTCAAAGTTCATGGTCAATCAATGGCATGCTCCTTTCCTAAGGAAACCACAGAATTTTGAGGTTTATCAAGAGCATAACCATCTTGTTTTTCATCAAAGTGATAACAGATCTAAAATAGGACCTGATCATTTAATTCTGATTATGATTATTTAACTTTGTGACACTGATCTTTGAACTCCTTTAATTCAATAACTTTGAGCGCTTCTTATAGTCAACTATGAACAACTAGGCATGGATCCCTCCCAGATGGGCAGGTTATTATTCATTGCCCATTTGAAAGCATTGTTTTATTAAATTTAAAAAAAAGTTGTAACTCTTTTTTGAGCTATCATGGCACATACTTCCTACACTTTTTGGGTGAAACTATGACCTTGAGCATCCCAAGTGATCTTGCCCTGATTTAACCTGGAGAGATTACACCCTGGGCGTTTTCTGTCTCCAGTCTTACTTCTCACTTTGCTCACCCTGTTTGGTAAAATGAGCTTCATCTGGTATTTTATGATTTGAGTGGTTAACTCTTCTGATTCTGAACAAAGGACTATACTTCATTCTGACAATTTGTACCCTGCAGGCTTTCCTCATGACTGGTTCCTTCCCAACCTCTTTGGAGAATGATGGTAAAAGTCTATTTATTCAGCACTCCTTATGGGTGAAGGCCCTTCCAACCTATAAATAAAACAAATTTAACTTTTACAGGGATACTAATGCCATGGAATGAAAAATAAGTGGGCTGGCTGCCTGCTGGCTGTGGGGACCAGGCCAAGAATTTTCACAAAATAGCCAGGACCTTGGAATGTATGAAGTCTTTTATGATGATCAGAACTTAACCAAGTAATAATAATAATAATAGTAATAATAATAATAATAATAATAATATTAGTAAATTCCTTCTTTGCTTCAGATTTTTATACTGGAAAAAAAAGCTGAAATTGACCTTATTCTGACAGTATAATATTTATTTAAAGAATTTATAGTCACTTATCAGATTTGAAACTGGAGCTGAAACTCTCAAGAATAATAACTCTAGTCTACAGTCCTATTTATACCTTGATTACCTTTTAACCGATCACTTACCACATATGTATTACTAAGTTTAACTGTTATCCTGGGACATTTAAAGTTATACAAAAATAACACAATATCCTTGTCTTTCAATATAATTCATTAAGGGAGCCAATCATGATTTTAACTTTGAAAAAAATCTACAAATGTCAGAATGCAGTTACAACTGTTATAGCATAGGGGACAGAAGATAAGGTAGTGTGAAATGGAAAAGGTATCTGGAATCAGATGGATCTGAGTTAAAATTTTCCCTCTGGTCTTTCAAGCTGAGAAAGCTTCGGAAAACTCTGCTGCTAAAAAAATGAAGATAATAATTATTATCCCATAAGGTTGTTGTAAAAAGGATACAAGTATGTCAACACTCAACAAGGTGTTCCAATTTCCCATACCTACAAATAAAGTCTTACAGTAATGCACTGGGGTAGAATTTAAGTTGGGGAGATTCAGAAAGGGTATGGAAAGAAGTAACATTTTACCTGGAGAATGAATGGGTCCAAGAAATTCGATCAACTTTGTTCAAAGGGAAGGGAGGAGACCATTAGGAAAAAGAGTTTCCATTAAAAAAGACACAGGGTCAAAAATAGTGATGAATCTCAATAGTAAGTTAGGGGAAGACACAGTAGTAGGAAGAAGAATAGTTCCACAAAGGCCAAGTAGGTGACAATTTCATATATTTATGAAGACATATGAATACTATATAAAGTAGATAAAGTAGAGGAAATAGGGAATAAGGAGAAGGAGAGGAATTACCATTTGAGTGTTTGTACTACTTGCTTTATACATTTTATTTCAATTAACATTCACCAAAAATCCTTAGGTGTGGATATTGTTAATTTCTCAATTGAGCCAGGAGGCAATTCAATTAGTTAAAACAAAGATAGGAAACTAATGTAAGCCTATGTTACTCCATATCCTACTCATTCACTAAGCCTTTTAGGAAGACCAATTTATTGGGCCTTATGATTATTTAAGAATAAGATGGGAGGACTAAAGTACAGTGGTAACTTCCTCCCCAGGCCCACTCCTTACAACAGGAGATGATAGAAAGAGTGTATAGATGGATGAATAGATGGATTAAAGGATACATAGATGAAAAGATTTGGAAGGAAAGGTAAAATGAGACAATGGATGAATGGATGTGTTGTGGACGCAGTATCAACACATGAAGGAAGTAGAAGAATGGGAAATTAAATATAATTTCTGGTGCTAGAACATCTAGTAAAATCTGAGAGCATTAATGAAGACAAGCATAGAAAGAAGGAACAAGTTACTATAAAAGGAGAAGAAATCTGTGCTGTAACTCAATAAAAAAAATGGGAATTATCTGCTAAAATATTGCTAAATGCAAATATACTCACTAGATGTCCACAGCTGCATAGATGGATCAGCCATCTTGTCCCAAGGGTGGGTCTGCCTGCTGCAGATAGACAGGCAGATTGGTTCTAAGCCTGCAGGGGGAAATCTGAGCCAAGACTGTCATAGAACTCCATCCTGCTGACATCTGGATTCTACAGGAAATAGTCAATTAGTGGGAAAAAATAGCATAAATTCTTTAAATGCTAGGCAAGCAAAAGAACAGGTTTTTCTTTCTCTGTTTAAACTATGTATTGGAGCCATTTGAAAACAGCATTCAGATAATTCTGTCTGAGGGTTCTGAGGGTGCTTTTCACTTGGAAAGCCCTCATCTGTGCTTGAAGGCCAGTTCTCTGAAAACTTCCCTAGATGTGGCCTTGATTGCGTCAACTTTAGTTCAATTACAGTGATGCTTTCCATAATTTCCTTCCTTGCATTGTTCAAAGTTAGTGTGGGCCATAAGAGGCATTTTGTATGAATTTTAGAATGTTGAATTAAAGTAGATGCCACATTTATTTCACATTCAGAAAGTTAATGCAAGAGCCCTGGTGCTATTGCATCACTGTCTGTTGTCACCTCCTGGCTTAACTTGTTGGTCTAGAGCAGAGCAACTTCAGCTTCCAAGGGATCCTCCTTCAGTTTTCCCAACTCATGGGTTAGTTGTGGGCTTAGCTTCCTGGTGAAAGGTACCACTTTTCCTGCAGAACTCAAACATCACTGAAGTTAAACACTTGAAGGCAATGAGATATTGAGGCAAATTCTAATGGTTTTCCATCCATTTGTCTTTGTCTTTTCTCTCCCACAACTCACACCAATCTTCCCTGCCCAATTGTCTGCCCTGTTGACTTCTTGCTCCAGAATCAGAGGCAAAGATGACCAGGGGTTGGCAAACTGGCCCCCAGAAAAATCCAGCCCTATGCCTGCTTTTTAGTTTTTAAAGATTCTATTGAAACATAGTCATACCTATTTGTTTCACCACATGAATAGTTTAGAGTTGCTTCTGTACTGTAGAGATTATATGGCTCCAAAAAAGTCATAAATATCTATTATCTGGCTCTTTACAGAAAAGTTGTACAAATCATGGCAAAGATAATAGTTATTTGTAGACTGTTAAATCAATTCCCACCATCATGTAACATCAAATCCTAAAATATACATGTGTGTGTATAGAAAATGTATATACATATATGCATGCATGTGAATATATATATATATATATATATATATATATATATATATATATATACACACACACAAGGGTTTAGCTCAGTTTGTAGAGTACTGCTCTGTGCTCTCTGAGGTCCTGGGTTTGATCCTCAGCCTTGAAAAAATGGGAGAAGGACCTGGTAGCCCATTCCTGAAACAATCTTGAAACAGTCATTGAAAACTCTATGAATAGTAGAAAAGCACTGACATAGTGCCAGACATGGCACAGTGCCTGGGAGAGTTTTGTTCTGTTCTAATAGGGTCACAATGAGTCAGACTCAACTTGATGGTACCTAACAACGTATTTATACATATACTTATTTACCAAGTATTTTACTTCTTTGATCCAACCTTAATGATTACATAGTCTCTATCTCATCCAATACTTGCAAAGCAGGAGAATTGGATGCCTCCCTTTCCTATATTGCCACAGTATTTTGCTGTTATAGCATGTGCCATATTGAGTTGTAATTGGTTTGTATCTCTATCCATGTTGTCTCTTTTACTAAATAATGAAATTTTAGAAGCTCCCTTTCTCCAAATGCAGTATTTAATAAACTATAATTAAGTGAATGAGTGAGCAAGTGAGTGAATGAATAAGCATGGAAAAGAACAACAGGATATTTCTCTTCCTCTCTTTTGGCTTTTGTAGCTGCTGTGAGTCTCCATGGCCCCATCCCAGCACACAGATTCAGTGTTTGGCAGATGATAGTCTGCTCTGGGCACTTGGGACTGGGCCACGCTCTCAGCCTTGGTGCCTGCCCAGCCTGCTCAGCATGATGGGCCACTGAGTTCTTTCCAGGGCTGTGTTATCCTCCATATCTTGACAGAGACCAAGATCAGTTCTGGGGCTGGGGGCAAGGCTCTGCTTTGATAGTGGTGCATTTGTTGGCAGATGGTCCTGAAGTCCCTACGTGTTGATGGTCTTCTGCCATGGCTGCTGAGGGGAGCTGACAGGTGCTGAGGAAGAGGTACTGGCAGGTAGAAAGCACCTATATTTTGTCAATTATTTACATGTTGATGGCCTTGGTTGGAACTTAGCTCCATGACAGCTAAGAACATAGAAGAGGCCTCAGTGAGCACTGGGATTTCTCTACGACCTTGGTCAAGTCATGTGACCTCTTTGTGTTTCAGTTTTTCCACCTGCCAAGCTCTGAAGTGCTATGATTTTGTGATTAAGAACTCAACATCAAATTGATGGGTTTTGACACCTACTTACATAGTCTTCTCCACCTTATGTTGCCTCTTAAACAGAAGCCTCTTCAGAAAGAAGAATGGGGCATGATAAGCTGGGATTCACTATACTGAAAGATACTGTTGTAAATAAAAAGAAATGTAACTAGCATTTATTGAACACTTATGCAAAAATCTCTACTAAGAATTTTCAGTGTATTATCATAAGGCAATTAGAATTGGCTGCTACAACCTTTAGAAACTGAATTGTGTGTGTGTGTGTGTGTGTGTGTGTGTGTGTGTGTGTGTGTGTGTGTATCTTAAAAGATTCTCCACATGGAGCAGGGATAGCTGATTCAAATAGTGTGTTACTTTTTCACTGTCCCAAATCACATGTGCCTCTTCTCCATGTGTGCATGCATGTCTCCATTATTAATTTTAATAGCAATAATAAAAATCATTCTAATGTATATTGAGTACTTACCATTATCAGGCACTGTGCTAAGCTCTCTATCTTCATATGATTTCATTTAATCTTCCAACTGCCTCCCATAAAGAGTATTATTCCTATGTCACTCTAGAAGAAACTCAGAGCCAGAGAGGCTAAGTGACTTGCCTGAGGTCACACAGACAGGTCACAACAAACTCCTATCTATCTGACCCCAAGCCAATGTTATTTTTCCTGTTCTAAAAAATACACACATGACAAAGTGTCTGGAAGGACTCAGACTTTCTACTGATCCATGAGTGTGCCCATAATGCCTTGATGTTAATTTTATGAGCAAAGTATTTGTTAACATTTTAACAGGTAGATTGGTGATGATAACCCACAGCAAGTCACCCCCAGAGTGACACTGATTGCCTGTAACACAAGAGAAGATTCGTTATTGAGTCAATGTCAAAGCTGCAAGGTACTCTGGCATCAGGTCCCATATTTTTCCAGGTGAGGACCTGGAACCTAGAAAAGAGAGCTGCTTGTCCAAGTTCATACCAAGGAAGAGCTTAAATCTCAGTGTCTCCATCTGTCAGGTCATATTCCTACTCCACTGCCACTGTCTCCTCTGCGTCTTCCCTCCTCGGAAATTTTAATTGAGCATGTTAGCTCATATGTGTGTGCATGTGTGAGCCCACACATGTATGTATGAGGCAGAAAGAAAAGGATTGCAGGAGAGGGCTGGCTGGGAGAAGACCAGGTTGGAGAAGAAAGACTGAAAGACAAATGTCTTTTCATGCCAGATGTGTTTCAAATGGCAAGACAATAGAGGCAACATCTTCATGATGGCTTCCCATGATGGACTGGATCCCAGGAGTGCTTTGGAGGGCTTTCTGAAGCTCTCTGACACTGCCTTGCAAACCTTGGAATTGAGAAAAACAGCTAATGCATGCCCTGGTGCTTTGGAGGTAGTAAAGACAAAGCAATTGTGTCACGGTGAGCTGGGGCTGGGACTGCCACTTCACTTCCTTTCCCATGGGAACCCAGCACGTCACCAGCTTTGAGGAGCTTCTGTGATCCTCTGTGTCGGCCTCTCTGTGCCCTCTCCTGCAAATGCATTTAGAATCTAATGATTCTTCTCCTGATGTGAATTGAAGTGATCCACTGCTCACACACACACTCCAGTCAGCCAAGGTTTGTCAGTGTGAAACCCAAAAAGGATAGGCAGTAAGAGGATATGCAAAAGGGAGATACCAGGTGCCCTAGATTCTCACCCTCCAATATAATAAATAACCTGTGTGATGGGGCTGGAGGTGAGCAGGGAAAAGATGCATCATTCACTTTCATTTCACTGAGGTCACACTGCCCTTCCCTTTTCAGAGAAAAGCTTTTTTTTTTCTTTTTTTTATACATGCACGCTACACTCACTCACGCATGCACACTCCCTGCAAGAAACCAACAAAGCATTCTGGTCACCTATAGGCCACTCAGCTTCTTCAGAGTTGAGTAAGATTAAAAAAGCCCGACATCTCCAATATTCCTCAGCCACGGTTCATGGACTTGCATAGGCAGATGAAAAAGGGGCTCAGGGATGTGTTAAAAAAAACATGTATGTATATGATGGATGGGGAGAGAGAGAGTGTGCAGGAGTTTAATAGAAATTCTTGCGTTTCTGTATTTTTGGAGGCTTTTTGTTTCAGACCTATACTGGTGGTGCATTGGAAGGGTTCTGGAATTTCACAACACAAAGTAGCAGTTTTAAATAATGAGAGAAGATTCCACATGGAACGCTCATCTGGCTGTGGCAGCCTGTGACTGAATGAGAGAAAAGTGCCCTAGAAGCTATTCATTACGAATTCACTGGAAGCTCTCAAACGAGGCTGGCAGAAGCTGAAATTGAAGTGGTCTCTGACCTAATTTTCTTCTGCATGAAACATCTGCATCAAGGCTCTCTTTGATGTATTCCACTTGGCTCTGTCTACGGGATTGTATCACATGGCCTCGGTGTTGCCTCCTTATTGAAAGACATTTCCAGCCTGTGAAAGGTAATGCGATGTTACTGTTACCCAAGCTAATCACTCAATGTGCTCCTAAAATAGAAACAATAGCAGTTCA
This sequence comes from Pedetes capensis, assembly GCA_007922755.1. Lineage (NCBI taxonomy): Eukaryota > Metazoa > Chordata > Mammalia > Rodentia > Pedetidae > Pedetes > Pedetes capensis. Next base: position 13,295 of record VMDO01002435.1, read on the forward strand.
GAGACAATGTTGTCTGCTGGCTGTTCCTGCAGGCTGGGCTCCTGGTTTTCCAACTTAGATCTGTGGCATTTGACTTATGTAATTCCAAAACAAAGGAGAGCGAAGCCAGGCAAAGCCAGGCAAGATAATGTTGGAGGACCAAGAGTGCTATGTATGAGAAGCTCCTTCTTATTTGGTCCCTCAAACTATTGCCTAGGATTGGGGCTCCATTTGAAACCATATAGAGCAGTCCTGAGAGGTCTCTGCCTTAGGAAAGGACAGATCTCTCGAATTAGGTGTTGCATTTATTCTAAATTCTGATTGACACCCTCAGCAGAGAGAGAGAGAGAGAGAGAGAGAGAGAGAGAGAGAGAGAGGTGTACAGAATGTTGAGTGTTTTGTGATTCTTAGTGATCTATGAACTACTTTTAAAAATTCTTTCCCCTCTTAGACTCTCCCAACCTAGGTAGAATGCAGGAGTGAATTTTAAAAAGCAATAATGATAATAATCTTTTTTTAAAGCAACCATAATGAGGCGTCTTCTTTATGCGGGCATAAAGAAGCTCTTATAACTCTTGCCTTTCTCCACAGAGGTTTGCTGCATCGTCTTGTTAATGGTGTGCCTCTGTTCCCACCATCCCGGCATTATGTGAATAATGGTGGTGTCTTTTGTGTCCCACCCCCTGAAGAAGAAATCTTTGAAATTCTAAATGACTGTGCTGCAGGTTTTAATGTCTGCTTCTGAGAAAGGACTGAGAAATGCACTCACTGAGCAAGATGCAGCATGCCTTTGAAAAGCCTGACTCCTGTCCCACGAATTTCGATGAGTATACATTCTCACAGATGCCCTCAAATTCTCTTTATGCCAGTAAAGAATTACAGATATGTTCAACAGCCCCCTTTTGCCCAAATATTGATGCTACCATGGGCAAATTTGAAGTCACTCCCTTCCCTTCTAGGGCTTTCTTTCTAATCAAAGACATCAGGCATGCAGCATTTAGATACCGTTGGAATCTCTGGGGTCACGTAGTGATCTGGTTCTTTGGTAGGGAAGAGAAATTCAAAACTAGGAGTATATTAGCCTACAGTTAGGAACCTCCTCAGAGAACCCAGGGAGGACATTAGAGCTAGGGCCACACTGTAGCATTCTTCGTCATCATCAAGAATCAAACTATATATTTACCTCCTCCACGAAGTCTTCCCATATCACTCCCACCGTACTAGGACCTTGCAGGTAGGCAACATGCTAGGGCACCTGTGTTGCCCTCAATGAAACATTTAGAAATTTCTGCTGTCTGTCTGCTCTATCGGACTGTGATGGCTTGAAGGTTACACAGTATCTATCTTTGTAATCACAATATCCTCCACAGTAGGCTGACCAATTCATCCCGATTTGCCCCAGACTTTCCTCATTTTGGGAAAGAAAGTACTGTGTCCTGAAAATCTAGTCATTCCTGACAAATTAAATGTTTAAAGTAAGTGCTCGATAAATGTGGTAAGTAAATTAAAAGAAAAAATAATCACCCTTATCCTGTGGATATTAAACTTAAGGACTGGATTGGAGGAACTTTCCTAACCCACATTATCTGTCCAGCTAGGAAATGAAGACCTCAAGGAAGGCTTAGGCTCTCAGGTGTCAGGCCCATCCGACAAGCATAGGCCTGCCAAATCTGCAGCTACAGAATCAGGGCCCTGGGCTGAGAGCTTGATGCTGCCTGCTGCAAATGTTGTTCTGTGCTCTATTTCCCCAAGAATATTAGAAACAGGTCGATGTCTTGTCACAAAAGTGTGAGTTATAAGACAGAAGTGGAAGAAGGAGAGAGAGAGAGAGAGAGAGAGACAGGGACAGAGATAGAGAGAGATGCATGGGAAGGACACAGAAGAGGCAGGAAAGACCACACTCTGAATCCCTGGTGCTCAGCTCTCGTGGGGATTCCAGGTTTAACACAGTCTCCAAGGCCCTGTGTGATCTCTCCCAGGCCCTTTCCTGACCTCACCCTCAATCACTGACTGTCCCCTCTTCAGTGATTCCCCGCTCCAACTGGAGAAGTCTCCCTGACATTCATCAAACACATAAGCCAGGCACCTCCTGTCCCTTGTGGAGAGTGCTTGCCTACTTGACATGCTCTTCTCCATGTGTCCCTGGAGCCCTTCCCTCTCTTCATTCAGGTGTGGCTCAGAAGCACAGTGCATCTTTGTTTATGGCCCATCTATACCAATACTCACTCTGCATCTGTGCCATGCACTATGCTAGCCGTGAGATACATGGGGCAGCTGAAGTACTTGAAGCCCAAGTATTTGAGTTTGTGAGATTAGCCAGGGGAAATCAATGAATTAAATGTTTAATTTTTGAACCTTTCATTAATTTCATTTAAATTCAGTTAACAAGTGTGGCTAGTGGCTTACCATTTAGGACAGTGATGTTAATAGAAAAAATCCTTGAAAGCAAAATTTTTCTATTTTATTTCCTGGTCTACTTCCCAGTTCTCAGAGCAGTGCCTGGCACAGAGAAACCCTTCAATAATTTTTTTAAAGAAATTAATAAGTCTAGACATAAAACAGATGTTTGTGATTAGAGTGCAACCCAACAAGTCAGATTAATCCTAAATTCCAATCATCCCAGGTCATGATTCAAAATGGGAATAGGTCTGACAAGACCCTTCAGACATGGACCTGTCAAACTGATTTTCTAGGACTAAATTACATTGTTTTCCAGATCTTATTTTCCTTATCTGTTAAATGGGAATATTGACTTCATAGTATTTAAGATTCTTTAAAGGGGATCTTGAATACTAGATCATCCCCAGTATACAAAAACCTGTGAACAAGCATGTGGCTCAATTTGTAGGAAAGCCCTTTGAAGAGTGCTAATTTGTGATCTTATCAGTGATTATTATTATGGAGGTTGTTGTTGTTAGATGCCAGTCCTCCTCCCATCTATTATGGAGGAGGGTGTGATATATTTGCATTACAAAACAATTATCTGCTTAACAAAAGATCTCACAACAGAATTCTCTCAAAATAGCTTAAAAACAAATGATGAATTGAGGAAAAGTTATTGTTGTTGTTGTTGTTGTTGTTGTTGTTAGGTGCCATTGAGTTGGCTGTGACTCATAGCAATCCTGTGTACAACAGAAGGAAATATTACTCAACACTGCCATGCCCAGCACTATGTCAGTGCTTCTTTGCTATTTATAGGATTTTCAATGGCTGGTTATTTCGGGAGAGGGCTGTCAGATCCTTCTCCCAAGCATGCAGCCTACCTAGTATTCCCAGACAGTGTCCTATCCAAGGGCTAACCAGGTCCTATCCTGCTTACAGCTTCTGAGATCTGACAAGATCAGATGTCAGGGTGGTATGGCTGTAGGCTCATGATGAGAATTAGATCCAATAAAAAGAGTTACAATAAATATAAAGCAGGGTGTAACCTATAACCTCAGGGACAGTACCCAAAGCTGGAACTCAAAGTGGTACTGTGTCCAGCCATTGAGTTATATGATTTCTGATCCCAATAACAAAGTTGCTAAGATTCTGCTTTTAGAATCTTATTGAGTTAGCCATAAGTGGACTTTTATGAAAAATATAGTCAGATCCCTTAAAAGGACAGAGAGCTATGATTTCATTTGGTTAGATGAATTGCTTTCTGTTTATTGGCCAATAAATGGGGTGTAGTAAATGCCTATGGATAGGGCAATAAAAAAATTTCAGGAAAATGAAGGGATAGATTCCCTGGGGCAAGGGCCACTTTATATTAATCAAGGAAAGTTGCTGCTAGGAGGAACTAGTCTGTGAATGACAGGAAGATCCAGAGCCTATGATCTAAGGGGTACAGATTGAATTCCACTTAGTGGACATTCACTGAGAACCTATTCAGTGCAAATGGCTGCATTCAAGCACTTTCCAGTTTGTAGGGCAGGGAGGCAGAGGCTGTAGGAGAAAGCCTCAAATAACTGGGTTGGAATGGAGGAAGGATGTCACTTGGCTGCCTCCTCTTTGTCATCTTGCCGTTCCTTCTCCCTTCCCCCTTCACCAACACCAACCTCCACCCTGAGCCTCCCCAAGGACAATAGGGAAGCAGCCCTTGATGAGCCCAGGAGGACTCTCCTGTCAGCCTCCCAGCACACAGTCGCCTTGCTTTGACTTTGCTCTATGGAAAATAAATCACCACCACTCAATTCCCAGCAACTGTCCCCAGGGAACTGAGACCTCGCCTCCTCCCTGGAGCCTGCCTGTAACATGGGATTGTCAGGTACAAAGAAGAAAACCTTCAGAGGCCCACACCACATTTGGAGAGTAAGGAGGGTCAATGGAAATAATTGCTAGCAGTTGAATGTGAGCAACTGCAGAGGGATTGGAAGGAAAAGGTTTCAGGAACGGAAGAAAGAAAAGGAGGAAAAGAAAAGCCCCTACCCCCAGCCCCCAACCTCCATAGTCTGTGCACAGAGAACTGCATGGTGGTCTGGGTCCTTGTAGAACATTTGTGTGCTGGACAATAGCACAGCCTGGCTTCAGATCATCAGCTGCTGGTTTCTGGTTAGCTCTCCCTTTATGTGAGTGCACAATGCAAGCCTTCAGTCACAGTGACTCTTGAGAAATACATCTGGTTTTTTCTTTCAGACGCTCTGAAAAGGTCAGCCTGTTCGTTTCTTAGACGCGAGACACCACATTTTTTTTTTCTCCCTCTGAACTGGAAAGACAGACCTACACCTTTTCTTGCCTCCTGGTACATAATTAGACATGGTGCAGCTCTAGAAGCCAGACAGCCAGCCCATCCTCTCCACTTTTTAGAGACATATAGCCCAGCTTCTTTGGCTACAGAGCTCCTGGGATGATCACAAAGACTCCAAACAGTCCCCCTTCCCAGGCTGGGTACCCTGGGATTCTCTACTGGTTGGGTTTGTTGTTGTTGTTGTTGTTGTTTCTTTTTTTTTTTTTTAATTATGATGATGACTCCCTCCCCAGCCTGCTCCCCCAACACAGTGCATGACCAATGATGCTGTCTCTGGGAGAAGGAGAGCTTGAGAATTTTCACACACACACACACACACACACAACATACCCCCAAACCCCACATTTTAATCATTTTCACTCCAGTGATGGTAGAGATTCTTCATGCGCATTGTAACATAATAATAAATGTGCCCATGAGGAAAGAATGATCAGCAGCTGGTGTCTGACAAATTATCTCATTCCAGACAGGCAAACAGTCCACAGTAGGGAAAAGCTGGAGTCTGAAGAGGCAATTTGGCACACGATTGGGGTTTCACCTCTCAGATGATGGAGGTCCAAATGGCCTACCACGTCTGGGCCTGGGCCTCAGAGATTTCCTCTGACTCTCCTATTCTCTCATCACCTCCCAGAGCTCCTGACAGCCATAGAAAAGAGGATTATTCTCTGGACTTAGCCAGCTCATCTCCCACCCCTCCTCCAAGGCACTCATATTCCAACCAGAAGCAGCAATTACAGTCCACCCCCCACATGAGCCCTGCTCTTTCAGGCGTTGTACAGGTTATTTCCTTTCCTCCTAATGGCCTGGCTCCCATGGCACACTTCTGTTCTGTGCTCAAAACCCATCTAGATTCCTCCTCTCCTTTTGCAAAAGAGGGTTTGCCACACTTTTCCAGAAGCTTCTAGGACCTTTTCCGAGGCTTTTTAATCACCCCGTTTTGTGGTTGTTTGTTTTCTATGAACTGTTTGACAGCAGCTCCCATGTGTTTTTAATGAACCTCGAGTGTAAGATGCCATTCTAAGGGCTTCCCTTCTATTAGCTTGTTTAATCCTCATGACCCTAGCAAGGAAGAATTCTCTTCACTTTACAATGAGGAAACTGAAGATTTATTTATTTTGCATCCTTGGGCCCAGCGGGATCCTGAAGCAATGTAGGGGGGCTAGAAAAGCCCAGTCTCACCTCTGCTCCTGTCTCCTAGGAGCCTAGTGAACCTGTTGACCTTTCAGGGATCATTTCCATAGAGCATGAAATGTCCTGGACCTGCCTTGCTGGGGAGTTGTTATGAGGTTTCAAGATCACATACTTTGTCTATGTGGTTGATATCATAGACCCTGTCTGTAAGTTTATTTTGGGTGGTTATTTTTAATGCCAGGTTCCTTCCCAAAGTAGATACTTCATGGGAGTGAGGGCACTGCCTGCCTTGTTCACACCTTGATTCCCAGTTAGGAGAACATTACTTGTCACTCTGTTGGAGCTCAGTCAATTTTTTGATGACTATATAATGAACGAATTGAGCAATACCAGTATATGAGAACACAGACTATGTTTAACCTGGGTCAGAACTGCAGCCAACTTCCTGTGAAATGTGGCTCTGGAGTAAGACAGCTCCCACGGAGAGCTAGACACATTTGAACAATTATTCCTCACGTTGCTGATTTAGATGGCTCAGTCCAAAGCCCTCCTCGGTATTGTTCCCACTTCTCAAAGTTCCTGTTGGTATGAGTGGCAGCGTTAGAATAGCATTCCCATCTCTGTGGGAGAAAATTGAGGTTGCTTGCTGCTGTCTCTTAGAACAATCTTTGAGAATCAAATTTAAGGAGCAGCTATTCAGTAACCGCAATTTGCGTCCCCGCTATGTGCTAGGCAGTTACAGACATGGATAAAATTCTCCCACCTATAAATATGCAGACTACGTCTCATTCAAACTCAATGTAAGAGCTGTGTCACCATTCCCATTTCACAGATGATGGAAACAAAGTCTCCAAAGTACTATATAACCTGCCCCAAATCTTACAGCTTTTAGCAAACAGATCTGAAGCTTGATTGCCTGTAATATAAGTAGAAACTTCAATGCTAGGTTCAGAGCATTATATTAATTGTGTGAAAAACTGTCAAATGGGAAGTTTAAAAATCCCAGCAACCTACGTTAAGAAATCATATATCAGTATCTGTGCCTTTAAGAAACAGAACAGGGAAAAGAAACAATCAACTGCCTATTTCCTCAATTGTTGTTGCTGTTAGGTGCCATCAATTCAGTATCCAACTCATAGTGACCCTATTTAAAATGGGCATTGTTAGTGCTTCTCTGCTATTCATAGGGTTTTCAATGGTGGATTGATTTTTGGGAGGGGGTTGCCAGGTCCTTCTCCCAAGTCTACAGTATTTGGTGTTCCCTGGTGGTCTCCCATCCAAGTACTAAACAGGCCCGACCCTGCTTAGCTTCTGAGATCTGATGGAATTGTACACTACAGGGCTACAGCTGCAGATTTCCTCAATGGTCAGCACAAAACCAGGGCCTGCCCTTGAGCCTGAACCAGGCAGCTGTAATACATGTGCTTATAGCAAGTGTCCAAAGTTGAAAACTAGTTTCTACCTCAAGAATTCCTCTCTCCACACCTAGATGCAAAAATAGAGACAACTGGGCTGGGATATTTCCAAGGTGAATCCAAGGGAGCTCTGTTTCTTGTGTTGTATCTTATATTTTAGAACTAAGATCTGGCTGTTGGGTTTCAATCAGTAATAGCTTCCTTTTAGTTTATGTATATATTAGACATATAAAAAACATTACCTATTATCTCCCAGGTTTAAAAATAGCCACATCACCTATTCTTATAATTTGGAACCAAAAAAGACTAAAGACAAGGAAAAAAATTATCTTCCCATTTCTTGATTGGTTTAAAGCAAATGTTATTGTATTTTTAACAGGAAATCCAAGGTAGCCCAGCTTGCACATAGTTGTTGTCTCTTTGGGAGTAACACACTTTCATGGTTACCTGGATTGCTTGATGTGTACATTTCCTTTTGGAATACTGGCTCTGCAAACATCTTATTTAAGTTGTTGTTTGTTGTTAGGTACTGTCGAGTCGGGTCCAACTCATTGCAGCCCTATGTATAACAGAATGAAACACTTCCCAACCCTGTGCCATATCTGTCAGTGCTTCCCTTGCTATTCATAGGGTTTTCAATGGCTGATTGTTTTGGGAATGATTCGAGAGTGGGCTGACAGGTCCTTCTCCCACTTTTGTGGTACTAGAGAACAAACTCAGGGCCTCAGAGTGTGCAGAGGAAGCACTCTACCAACTGAGCTAAATCTCAGCCCCTTATTTAAGTTAGGACCTTTTTCCCATTGGGTTTTGAAAATTATGATTTATTTTAACGTGAACAGGAATACTAATAGGACACACAGCATCACCTCCTAGATAGGGCTGGTTAAAGGCAGTCCTAAGAGAGATGGGACTAGGTATTCTAGTCACTGGAAACTGGCCAGAAGTAGTTCCAAGTTGAGATAGAGAGCCAACAGAATACCCAAAGAAAAGCCTTAGAATGGAGTTTCATGTAGCCCACAAAAGAGTCCACTGAGCAACACAGAAGTAATTCCAGTTTATTATGCAGCCATAGCCCTGTGGCATCCGATCCCCTCAGATCTCAGAAGCTAAGCAGGGTCGGGCCTGGTTAGTACCTGGATGGGAGACCACCAGGGAACACCACATACTGTAGGCTTGGGAGAAGGACCTGGCAACCCCCTCCCAAAACTCAATCCACCACTGAAAACCCTATGAACAGCAGAGAAGCATGACAATAGTGTTTTGCCTGTTGTACGTACGGTCGCTAGGAATCGGATACCAACTCGACGGCACCTAACAACAACAACAATTGGTAATAACCAGTAGAATCCAAGGTATGCAGTGTCTTCTATGATATACAAATAATAATAGATTTCCCCTAAGAACTTTTAATTCCCTTTCTTTAAGTCTAAAAACATCCTTAGGTAAATATAGCAGCTACAACAAAAAAGTCTCTGTGTGGTCTGGTTTGGCTCCCCATACCCTATTCCTTTGCCAAGTGGTTGTTTCTTTTACCATGAGCTACTAACACTGGCCTGTCTTCTCTGGTTCCACCTATAATTGCTCAAAGTTCACTTGGAGTGTCTAGATTTTATCAGCAATCTTAAGACAGTTTTCTCCCTGAATTACTCTCCAGTGTTGTCTAGACTGGACATATTTACTGATATTCTGGAAAGGGTTTTTCTTTCTGTTTGTTCCTGATGGCAACCCCGGAACTCCAGTGCTATCCTATACAATGAGAACAATGAATATGAACCATATATGTATCTTATACTTTTCTAGTAGCTGCACTAAAAGGAGTATTTAAAATGTTGTAATTAATTTTAAAGGGGCAAAATTAATTTTAATAATGTATCTTGTATATGTAACAACAAACATCAATACCTAGGAAAGAAAGGAACCAGCACGTAATCAGTACACAAAAATCATCAATGAGATCTTTTTTTTTTTTTTTTTTTTGCGGTACTGGGGGTTGAACCCAGGGCCTCGCGCCTGCATGCTTTGCAAGTGCTGGACCACTGAGCTGCACCCCAAGGCCATTTTTATTTTTTGAGACAGAGTCTTTCTAAGTTACACAGACTGCCTCTGGTCTTGAACTTGCAATCCTTCTGCCTCTGCCTCACAAGCCGCTGGGATTACAGGCGTGCGCCATGGCACCTGGCTTAATGAGATCTTTTATATATATTTTTTCCTCATACTAAGTCCCTTAAATCTGCTGTATAGTTATACTTATAGCACATCTGAAATCTGGACTGGTCACATATTTGTGCTGAAACGCCACATGGAGTTAGTGGCCGCCATATTGAACAACACAGCACTATTTATGTTCTAATGAACTGCTTATAGTAACAGTTTTCATCCTAATCACATTTTAATGATATATAGAACTTCTTGATTCAAATCAATCCCAAAATAACTACAAGTATCTCCACCAAAGAAATGTACTGTGACAATTCCTAGGGTATTAAACCCCAGTGCCTTGTCCAATCCAACTACCTTGTACTATATTAGTGTTTAATCATTGTATTTGTAATTGGCACACTGAACACAATAATGTCCAAAGCATTTCTATCCCATAGGTGTCACTTTATAATATTTTGTTGTTGTTGTTGTTTTGTACATAGATAAGATGAGAATGTCAAGATAGAAAAGGATCCTTTAGTTTATTGTTTAACTTGCTGTTTTCTTTTCATCTTCCTTTGTGTTTTGGATGTTGATAATGTTGTGAAGATCTTTCTTCTGTGGATTATGGGATTCCATGCCTCTTTCTCTTCCTGGAGGGCTCTATATGCAAAATGTCTAATAGGTCACCACAGAGGTCCATTTCGGCTCCACTGGAGCCTGTCTCATATCCACAAAGATGGTAGCAGAGAAGATCGGGGAACCTCAAGTCTAAAGGACACTGATGTGAGCAGTGACAAGAGATGGGAAGCAGAGGAAAGGAAACCTGATAGAGGTAAGAGGAGTGGACAAAGAATAGAAAACAAAGGAGTTTGTGGAAAGCATAGAAAATGGCTGGTGATTACAGGGAAAATTGTATTCTAAAATAAAGCTAGTGGGACAATCAACATGTACGGATTGTAAAGGTTAAGCGAAATGTTTATTTTATTCCTTTCTCCTCTCCAGTCAGGCTGACTGAATACGATTAACAGACATGCTGCAGTTGCTGCATACTAAAATTAGATGTTAGTTCGACTTCTCACTCACAGCATTAATGCACAGAGGCCTCTTACACATAAATGCCTTTCTCACAGCCTCAGTCATCTTACATATCCTTACCCAAAGTCGTATGCTGGAAAGGAGACATAGAGCTTCAGTCCAGCTGTCCTGCCTATACAAGTTGGGGCTTTGTGCATGTGAGGTGGTAAATGTACCAAGTTAGAGCCATTGCACTTGAAGTCAAGTCCTGACTCTCACCATCTTGATGTTGCAACTTTGAGTAACTGCATTGTCCTCACATAGGCACAGTTCTTCATTTGCAAAAGGGTCCTGCACATCTTTTCCTTACCTATCTTACATAGATGTGAGAGAAAATAAGACAATGTATAGGGAAGTATTTAAAATTTCTTGCCTGATGCAAAAGGACTAATATAATTAAATTTAAATATTGACGATTATGTCTAAAAATTTGTCAGGTTGCTTCCTGTCTACAGATAAAGGGAGACTCCGACAAGTACCACTGGTTCATCCAGTATTTCCCAGAAATCAATGATGAGATGAAAGCTCAGTCCACTGCCTTCAGGTCTCATCCTATGTCCTGAAACCATGTTGTCGTTCTGGGAAAAACTTTCCTCACTCCAACCCCATTCTAATATAATGGCTGTTCAGCCACCAAGAGAGAAAATACCAGAAATATTTTTTTTAGAATTAAAAACATTTGTCTTTAAATAATGATGGCCTGAAAGATTAACGTTGGAATGATTTTCTTTCCAAATTTTCTTTTTCATCTTCATCATTTATGTGTATTACTTTGTTACTACTTATAAAAGCTGAGATCCTTGGAACTTTTAGCTTAAAAATTACTAAAACATGTGTCCTTGGGTCTTTTTCATTTTAATACATACTTCCAGCAAGAATATATGGAATTTTTACTTATTAAATAGTCCAACAAATACTTTTTTTAATAAATCAGTTTTCAGAAATAATGCATTTTAACTTCTCAGTTATGGTTTACACAAACAAAGCCAATGACCATTTATATTCATATTTACTGTGTATAAAAGCAGTTAATCTTACTTAAATATGTATTTCTCTCATTTGATCCCACTTAAGGACAGCAATGACAACACTACTGAGTTTCAGAGGGGGTCCAAACCCCAGAAATGCTTCTAGCTGTGAGACTTTGGTCATATCGCATTCTCCTTAAACCTTAGTTTCATCATCAGTAAAATGGAAATAATGTTATCTGTGTCATATAATTCTTGGGAGAAATAAAACAAACAATTTTCATGTAATAGTTTAATAAAACTCAACAGCATTTTGGAAAGTTTATATTCTCATTACCACTGGTAAAAAAAAAGAAAAAAAAAGATAAATCTATGGCAATGAAGAGGGTGGGCAACACCCTACAAAGGTGGAACCATCAGATTGAGAAGTCTGGTCTATCATTCTCACCACTAAAGGACCTTAGAGAAGTTCTAGCCTATCTCTTCATTTCTTGGTGTGGGAAACCAGGGCCTTATATTCACCAGTCCAAGAAAAAAATGACAAACCCAAACTGGAGGAAATGCTCCTAGTCATTTTTTGCTGTTGTGTTTCCCCACTCTGTGCTGCTTCCTTTATGAGGATCAAACACCACATTCTCTGGGTGATGGCAGGAAACCTGCAAAATTCAGCAGCAGGGAAGTCACTCAGGGACTCTCAGAGATGGAAGGGTACAACTGGATCTGTCACCAGACCTTCCATGCTGGCCATCGTCTATAAATTCTTGCCAAGCATCCACTCTCCTCTGCCTACATGTGGCAATTGGTGCATTTAGTGCCTACACAGACTCTTCTAAGAGAGCTTGAAACACATTCTTTTAGGGGTTATGGAAAATACTAATAGTACTAGTAGTAGTAATCACTTTCTTGAGGATCAAATGAATTAATAGACATAAAGTTTCTAGAACAATGTGTAACACACAGTAAGTGCCATATGTTGTTGTTAGGTGCCATTGAGTAGAGTCTGACTCATAGAGACCTTATCTACAACAAAATGAATCACTCCCTCACATGGTGCCATGCCCAGTACTACATCAATGATTCTGTGCTATTCATAGGGTTTTCAATAGAAGATTGTTTCAGGATTGTATCAAGAGTGGTGCTCTTGAAGGTCTTTGCCAGGTCTTTCTCCCATTTTTGTGATGCTGAGGATTGAACACAGGGCCTCAGAGAGCACAGAACAATTCTCTACCCACTGAGCTAAGCCCTAGCCCATAAGTGCTGAATAAGACATGGTTAGTATAATGGGCCAAGTCAATAGTCTGACATCTAGTTTTCCTCTAGCTTTTGTGTTTGTGTCTGTTCAGGTCTTCTTGCAAGCATAGTGGACAGGAAGAGCTTCAGGGTGTCATACACATCTGAGAAGATCAGCAAATCCTGGGAAACCTCTAGAGCAAATTGCCTGGGCAGAAGTAGCCAGGTCTTCGTGCTGTGTGTCTGTGCTCAATTGCTGGCCAGGGGCCACCCAGGAAGAGTGTGGCATGAACTTTAACACTGCATTTAGCAGCTGACAAGCTCTTTTCTTGTTTTCAGACCTGTGATGGTCTGAATGGTTTTGTCCCTCTCAAATTTACGTACTGAAATTCTAGCCTAAAATGTGATGCTCTTCAGAGACACATCATGGGGGGGGGGGGTGATTCATTCATAAGAGCAGAGTCCTCAGGAAGGGGACAGAGGCCCAGGGAGCTTATTTACCCCTTTTTATCATGTGAAGATGCGGGGAGGAAGTGCCGTCTATGAACCAGGAAATAGATCTTTACCAAACATCAAATTTGTCAGCACCTTGATCAAGGAGTTCTCGGCCTCCAATACTGTGAGAAACTGCTAGAGAATTAAATTTCTCTTGTATATAAGCTACCCAGTGTTTGGTTATAGTAGACTGAATGGACTAAGACAGAGTTCAAGGAAGCCACAAGTGACTGCCGTAGCTTCTGACTCCTTAAATAGATCCTCCCAGTTCTATGCTCCTTCTTTGCGTCTCCCAGACTCTCTGTTGGATCAGACTCTCTGATGACCTCTGGCCCTCCTGGTCTACTCTCCTGAAATGACTCCTTCCTGATGAAGTTCTTAATTCCCCTGTCTCCAGGGACACTACCTCAAATTAAGTCTTCCTGCCCTCGGGGGCACTCACTGACTTTCCCCCATATTTATGGGAACCCAAGGCCTTGTCTTTCCAATACTTGGCAGTCTTTTAGAGATCTGACAATAGTGACCTTGCAAGAATGGTGTAACAAACAGGCACCAACATCAAATAGACAGAATTAGATTTGAAAACTGTTTCTACCACTTATTAATTTTCCCAGTTACTAAATCTCACTCGACCTCAATTTTTGCATCTGTAGAATAGAGCTTATCTCCACAATTTAGGGTCATGGTAAGGACTAACTGAAAAATATACATGACTTTTCTAGCACAGTGACTAGATCATAGCAACTGCTCAATAAATATTTTATTATTTTTCTTTCCTTCCTTCTTTCTGGTATTTTGTTTTCTCCAAGTTAATCATCTCCATTTTCCTTCTTATTTTCATGTACTCTGTTCATTTTATAATACCCCTTCAATAAAGATCCAGGTTACAATAATTTAAATAAGTTATTTGCAAAGTGGAGTACAATGCCTACTGCCCAGAGTGCTGGTGTGAGCACATTGAAAAAATGACAATTATCCACTGAAACTCACCTCTGAGAATGCTCACTAAACCTATGATAATATTCACGCTCCTTAACATGGCTTTGTCGTGTAATTCCTTCTATTTGGATTTCTTTCCTTCTCCCACTTCTTCTGGGTCTGCCCTTCAGTTCTCAGTCATTTCCCCAGAGAGGGCTGTTCTTGCCTCTTAATCTAAATTAAGTCTCTACTATACTCTTTCCCTGCACTTTTCCTTTATAGAACTTATCACACTTTATACTTTATACCTATCCCTATGGTTACAATTGTTTAATGTCTATTTTCTCAGAAGATATTAAGCTTCAAAAAGGAAGGCACCATATCATATCTGGAGCAGCCAGCATAGAGTAGACAAATCCATAATACTGTTGAATGAATGCATGATTTACCTCCCTCCATTCAAATCAAAATTGCACTCATGTTTTCTGGCAAGCTCATCTCACTGTTGATTCATCTTCAGCTTCTTATGCACCACAATTCTTAAGGCTTTTTCATACCTGCTGCAGCCAAGGTGTATGATTTATGTAGCTACGTATGTGTGCATATGTATGCATGTTTAACAAAAGCAAAGGCACATATTTGGATAAATAATGAGTTTTTAAGTCAACTGAAAGGGATAGTGTGTGAGTATATATAAGAATAAGGAGGATCCAGACATAGTGGTGCATACCTGGAATCACAGTGACTCAGAGGCTGAGGCAGGAGAATCGCAAGTTCAAGGCCAGAAGCATCCTATATAACTTAGTGAGATCTTGTCTCAAGATGAAAAATAAAGAAGGCTGGGCACAGTGGTGCACTCCTGTAATCCCAGCAGCTTGGGAGGTGGAAGCAGGAGGATGGCAAGTTCAAGACCAGAGGCAGTCTGCATAACTTAGAAAGACCCTGTCTAAAAAAGTAAAAAAAAATGGGCTGAGGGTACAGCTCAGTGGTACAGCACTTGCAAAACATGCAGACGCAAGACCCTGAGTTCAAACTCTGATACGGCAAAAAAAAAAAAAAAAGAAAAAAAAGAAAAGAAAAGGAAAGAAAAAAAAAAAGAAAAGAAGTGCTGAGATTGTAGCTCACTGGGAGAGCAAGTGCAAAATATGCACAAGGCCTTGGGTTCAATCCCCTAATACTGGGGGGAAGAAAGATTAAATAGAATATTGACAAAGTCCCCCTGGTCAAATCATCATGCATGAATAGCAGTGTGAGGCACTGAATAATATTTCATGTACAGTGATGGAGTGAAGGATCAATGCTTTTATTCATAATACAAGAAGTGAGGTCATAAGCAGGCAACTGGGACCAGAGTAGGGAGATCCTGAGGAATATCCCAAAGCCACAATCCACAGTGGTGCCTGAACCCTGGGAACCACAATATTTGGCCTCAAGACTCAGAGACAGAAATGGGGCTTTGTGGTCAGAACTGATTCTGTGAACAATGGGGAGTCACTGAAAGTATTAGAGTGTAATTGTTGTATCTATGCTGAGGAAAATCCCACTGAGAATGTACCTAGAGCAAATGGGGAAGAAAGAAGATACGTCTGGGACACTCAGTTGGCGTAGTAACAATCTGTGCTGGAGGAGGATGATAACTTCTGAGAAAAACAATGAATTCAAAATTGGACAAGTTGTTCAAAAAATTCATACAGAGTGTAAGTGAACTGTAAGGCATGCCACAACCTTGACCTCAGAGGACTGGTAGAGGAAATGGAGAAGGAGCAAAGCAGAGTAAGAGCAGGAAAGTGAAGGACCAAGAGAGGAGAGGGCCAAAATGAAAGTGTTGCTTAATCTCTTCAGCATTATAGAGGTAATGAACAGAATGCACCCTGAAATAACCAAATAGGAATTGGGGTTTAGTGGCCCTTGATCTTGGATAGAGAAATTTTAGAGAAGGTGGAGCCAAAACCAGATGGTAAGTGGATGCTGCCTATATGGGAAGTTAGGGTGTAAAAGCATGTACATGACACAGAACATGGTGGGAACTATGGCTGGGCTTCAATTCCTTCCAGCCACGCTTGTTAACCTTTTCTGGTCTATTCACACATTCCAGTACATCTTGAGTTTTCTCTCCAATGCTTTTTCATGTTGTCCTTTGGTATGTGCTCTTGCTTCAGCCTCTGCTGCAGCCATCTGCACTCTTGGCCGCCTCCTTACCTGAATTCCTCCATAGGCTACAGTCAGAACAACTGCTTAAGAGTTGTCTCACCCTCTCTTGCCACTTTCCCAGCTCAGAGTGGCAAGCTGTGGAATCATGACTAGTTGTTCTCTGAGACGTTTGGAATCAGTTTTTCCAAAGTCCAGGGACACAATATGCAGAGCTCCAGCTTCCAGAATGCCTCCTTCCAGTATTCCTGGGAATTTATGACTTGCTGAACAGATGGGGCTTTGCCTATGCACTCTTGCTAGTTAATCTTTGTACAAGAGGTTAGAAAGATTATTGATAATTTAAAGAGGATATACAATATGTGATTTAAAAATATAGTAATGATTAACACTGAAAAAGACTACAATGAAAGACACATTGGCATTAATCTTCTTCAAAATGTTTGCCTTGGTTTCAAACGCATTTATTCCATTATTCATGCCACTTTCTTAAGAGTTCTGGAAATCTTCTTTCATGAGTATCTTTAGTTACACTGTTGTGGCTGCCTGGATGTCTTGAATCAATTCAAAATGTTTACCTTTCATGGGCATTTTGACTTTGAGTAGGAAACAGAAGTTGCACAGCGTCAGACACAGTGAATAAAGTGGATGAGGACACACCATAATGTTTTCATTTGACAGAAATTGCCATATCAGAAGTGTGATATGGAGCACTGCCATGATAGAGAAGGAAACTAAAGACATGAGAAAAGGACTTCCAGAACTGCTTCAGAAAGTGGCAAGAATGGTGGGATAAGTGTGTTCTAAGCCATGGGCAGTATTTTGAGGGTGATTAATGGCAATGTGTTTTTTACAGTACTTTTTAATTTTAAACCTTCATCATATCTTTTGATCACACTTCATATTTGTCAAAACCATCATTTAAAGTAAATATGTAAAATACCATTAAATTTTTAGATTGCATACGGATCACAGATCATTTAGTCTGTGAGTGCTTATTTTCTTCAACCATGGATGCTGTGAGAAGGACAAATCTGTCTGTCTATTTATGCAGTGTCTATGCAATGAGTTCTGCTTACACAACCTCCAAAACTCCTAACATTCATTCTTACAAGGAATATCAATTCTATATACTACTTCAGGTCTTGCTAAGATTTTTGCTAACCTCTAGACATAGTATACTCTTTGTATTAGAGAAGACTGGAAAAATAAAAACAAAGACCTGGTTCCATTTACCAGGGTTTTCCATATTTTCTTTTGCTTATTACTTACAGCTTAGACTCCTCCAATCATGTAAGAATGCACAATTACTAAGGTCAGCTGGATGCCCAAGTTCCTCTTATACCCTCATCTAGGATGGCATAGCAGCTTTCCACAAGTCTCTGTGTGAGCATATTTTGTGCTAATCCAGATATATATATATATATATATATATATATATATATATAGAGAGAGAGAGAGAGAGAGAGAGAGAGAGAGAGTTGTTGTTGTTAGGTGCCGTCGAGTCGGTATCCGACTCATAGCGACCCTCATAGGGTTTTCAATGGCAGATTGTTTTCGAGATTGCCTTGGGAGTGGATTGCCAGGTCCTTCTCCCATTTTTGCAGTGCTGGGAATTGAACTCGGGACTTCAGAGACTGCAGCGCGGCACTCTACCAACTGAGCTAAATCCCAGCCCCACAGATACATATACGTGTGTGTGTGTGTGTGTGTGTGTGTGTGTGTGTATATATATATATATATATATACACACATATATACATATATACACACATATATATACATATACATATATATATATATATGTATACATACACACAAGATGTGATCAAAGGCTATGGTCAGTGTTTAAAACTTTAAAATTATTATAGCAAAAGACACATTTATCCCCCTCAAAATACTCCCCCCTGGCTCTAAACACACTTATCCCATTAGTCTTACCACTTTCTGAAGGAGTTGTGGAAGTCCTGTATGCATACATATGTGCAGCGCTCTACCCACTGAGCCAAATCCCAGCCCATATATATATATATATATATATATATATATATATATATATAGTAATTTTTTTACAAGAGTGAAAGAACCATCTAATAGGGAGAGTATAGTCTTCAACAAATGTTCCTAGGTCAACTGAATATTCACATGCAGTAGAATGAAGCTAAACCCTTCTTTATACCATATGTAAAATATAACTCCAAATGGGCAAAAGATCTAAAGTTAAAAGCCAAAGCTATAAAAAAACTCTTAGAAAAAAATAGAAGTAAATATTCATGAGCATGAATTAAGCAAAGCCTCATTAGATATGTCACCAAAAGCATAAGCAACTAAAGAAAAAATTAAATAAATTGAATTTAATAAAAATTAAAAATATTTGTGCTCTAAAATACATCATTTAGACAGTGAAAAAACAAACAATGGAATGGAAGAAAATACTTGTAAATTATATATCTGATAAGAGACTTATGGCTACAACTTATAAGTAATTCTTAGAACTAAATAATAAAAAATTCTTAATTAAAAGACTTTAATAAACATCTATCCAAAGAAGATATACAAATACAGAATAAGCACATATAAAAATGTTCATCATTAGCCTTCAGAGAAATACAGTTGGAACCACAATGAGATACCATGTTACACCCACTGGGACAGGTTTTATTTAAATGCAGGGCAAGAACAAATGTTGGTGAGGGTTAAGGGAAAATGGGAACTTTATATATCACTAATGAAAATGCAAAAGATGCAACTGTTTTCATAAACAGTTGGGTAACTCCTCAAAAGTTTAAATGTAAAAGTTGGAATTTGACCAACAATTCAATTCAGAAATTCATATTCAAGAGAAAGACGTGTTTACACAAAAACTTATGTGCAAATGTTTATAGTAGCATTATTCATAATAGCCTAATAGTAGAAACAACCCAAATGTCCATCAGCTACTGAACGGATAACCAGAATGTGGTATATTTTATTCAGCTGTATGAAAGAAGGAAGAACTAATATATGCTACAACATGGATAAGTCTTGAAAACATTATGCTAAGTGATATAACCAGTCAGAAAAGGTCACCTATTGTATGATCCTATTTATCTAAATATCCAGAATAGGCAAATCCATAAAAACAAAGATTAATAGGCATCTAGGGCTGGAGAAGGATACGGAGTTTGGAGTGTGATGGCTAAAAGTTGTGAGCTTTTTTTCCCTAATGGGGGAGAGTTCCATGAGAAAAAAAAATATTCAGGAATTAGATAGAGTTAATGGTTGCAGTTTCCTCACTTGTCTATCAGTTTGCCCCATTGGGGGGCTTGCATGTTGCTAAGATACTGAAAGCTATGCCACCAGTATTGCAGAAACCAGCAGGGCTGCCCTTGGTGGACAAGTTTCAGCTGAGATTCCAGACTAAGACAGACTAGGCAGAAGAACATGACTAACCCACTCAGGAAAGAATTAGTAGCCATTGAAAATCCTGTGGAGGGCAGGAAACACTGTCAGATACAGTAGCAGAAAATGAGCACACCCAGGTTGGAAGGCACTCAAAAGACAAGTGGGGAAGAATTGCCTCCTCAAAGTAGAGTCAGCCTTAATGACTCACTTGTGAATGACAAGAGATTTGGAAAATAGTTACCTTACCAACTAACTGGAAGAGAGTCATATTTCTGCCTATTACCAAGAAAAGGGATCTAACCAAATGTGGAAATTATTGAATGATACCATTATCACATGCAAGTATAATTTTGCTAAAGGTCATTCAAAGTGACTGCAGCAATATATTGACAGAGAACTTCTGGAAAATCAAGCAGGATTCAGAAGAGAATGTAGAACCAGGGACATCATTGCTGATGTCAGATGGATATTAGCTGAAAACAGAGAATACCAGAAAGGTGTCTATGTTTTATTGGCTATGCAAAGGCATTTGATTGTGTGGGTCACAACAAACTATACATAGCATTGCAAAGAACAGGAATACCAGAACACTTAATTGTATTCATGAGGAATCTATACATGAGCCAGGAGGAGTCATTCAAACAGAACAAGGAAATACTGCCTGGTTCAAAGTCAAGAAAGGTGTGCATCAGGGTTGTATCCTTTCACTGTACCTCTCAGTATCTGTGCTAAGCAAATAATATCAGAATTTGGACTTTATGAAAAAGAACACAGCATCATGATTGGAGAAAGACTCATTAACAATGTGTATTATATAAATGACACAACTCTGTTTGCTGAAAGTGAAGAGGATTTGCAATATTTACTGAAGAGTATCAAAGAACATAGCCTTCAGTATGGATAGTACATCAACATCAACAAAACAAAAATTCTTAGAACTGGGTCAGTATGCAACATCATGATAAATGGAGAAAAGATTGAGGTTGTCCAAGATTGTGATTTACTTGGTTCCACAATCAACACCCATGGAAGCAGCAATCAAGAAATCAAAAGGCACATTGCACCCAGAAAAGGTGTTGTAAAAGACCTCTTTAACATGTTGGAAAGTAAAGATGTCACATTGAAGACAAAGATAGACCTGACTCATCTCATGGTATTTTCAGTTACATCATAAGCTTGTGAAAGTTGGACATTGAATAAGGGAGACAGAAGAAAAAGTGATGCTTTTGAATTATGGCTCTGGAGATGAATGTTGAATATACCATGGACTGCCAAAAGAATCAACAGATCTCTCTTAGAAGTGCAACCAGAGTTTTCCTTGGAAGCAAGGGTGGCTAGACTGTATCGATATGTATTTTGGACATGTTGCCAGGAAAGACCATTCCCTGGAGAAGGACATCAAGTTTGGAAGAGTAGTGGGTCAATGAAAAAGAAAAAGACCTTCAACTAGATGGATTGACAGAGTGGCTGCAAAAATGGACTTAAAATAAAAAACATCGTGTGCTTAGCACCAATGTCAGAGAATGGTTCCTTCTGCTGTACACAAGTCACTATGAGTCACACCTGACTCTATAGCACCTAACAGCAATGATGGTTGCAGTTTTACAACTTTATGAATATACTAAAAACCACTGAACTCTGTGATTTAAATGATGAGTTTCACATACCATTTACATGGAATGTAAATTATATCTCAATTTAAAAATGTAAAGAAGGAGGAGGGAGAAGATAAGGAGGACAGAGAGGGAGGGAAAGAAGGAGAAGGAAGAGGAAGGGAGAAGATGAGATGGGTGGAGAGAGAGGAGAATGGGAAGAGAAAGAGAAGGAGGAAGAGGAGGAAGAGGAAGAGTAAAGGGAGCAAGACAACAACTTCCAAGAATGTTGATAAGTGATCAATAGATAAGTTGTCCACCTTGCCAATAAAGGTTACACTCACCAAAACTCCAGATTTCACAGATCCCTCCTTCTCATCACCACATAGCAAAGGGTATCCTAAGCTGCTCTCATTAGCTATAACATCATTACTAATATTTAACATTAGTTTCTGAATCATAGACACTATACAGTTGGATAGATATTCTATATGCCCTAGACCAGGTAGCATGGTTAGACTGATTTTTTAAAAATTATAACTCTAATCTGGGAGGGATTTCAAAGGTTATTTTATCTTAATAAAATAATAATAGTAACTAATATTGATGTGGTTCAAAATAAATCTTAATTTAGTTGGGGTGACCTCTCCTAAACTTCTCTTTGAATTTCATCTGTTTTTATCACCTTCATTGTACCCTAGTTATCTTGTATTATGTTATTTTTCCATCTGGATTATCTTACTGATAGATTATATAATGCTTCAGTGAGACACTATGTTTATTTCACTAGTATTTGGCACAGGGCTTGCCAACAGCATCCTGGGATCAGATGATGTTTGTTATTAAATGGACCAATGAGTCTTGTTATGGTTTGGATATAAAGTGGCCTCAATGGCGCAGTGTTCAGGGTTTGATTGCCAGCTGATGGGCTTTGGGGAAGTGATTGGATCATAAAGGTGTTAACCTCCACAGTGCATTAATCCACTGAGGAGTTCACAGCTGAATGGGCTATTAAGAAGTGGAGCCTACTTGGAGGAAGTAGGTTGCTTGAGATGTGCCTTTGGAGGGTATGTCTTGTCCCCAGCCTCTTTCCCTCTTGCTTTCTCTCTGTCTCCTGTCCACCATGAGATAAGTCACTTTTCTCAACCACATTCTTCCTTCCATGATGTCCTGCCTCACTATAGCCTAAAAACAATGGAGCCAACCAACCATGGACTGAGACCTCTGAAATCATGAGCTGAAGTAAATTCTTCTGCCTTTAAGTTGATTTGCTTAGATATTTTTTCATAGCAACAAAAAGTGACTATCACAAGTCTGCAAATCTACTCAGACTTGAACAAATGACACATATAAGAATTTTAAAATACAATGTAAGGCTATTGCTTAGATCAGAAACAGAAGGACTATGTAGCCTATTCTTACTCTTACTTTCCCTATATTGGGTTCATTTTCCCCAGGGTCACAGCCCATTATTCTATCCTATGTTGGAATGGCTTCTATTTATGTTTTTGAAGAGCCTTAGCATGAAATACCCCATATGTCTGTCAGCTTGTCATGCTGTGGGGTTTGCATGTTGCTGTGATATTGAAAGCTATGTCACTGGTATCTCAGATACCAGCAGAGCCACTCATGGTAGACAAGTTTCAGCTGAGCTTCCAGACTAAGACAGACTAGGGAGAAGGACCCAGCAACCAACTCCTGAAACAATTGTTGTTGTTGTTGTTGTTGTTGTGTGCTGTTGAGTCAGTATCCAGCTCATAGTGACCCTCATAGGGTTTTCAATGGCTGACTGTTTCGGGATTGCCTTGGGAGTGGATTGCCAGGCCCTTCTCCCATTTTTGCAGTGCTGGGAATTGAACTCGGGATCTCAGAGACTGCAGCGCAGCGCTCTACCAACTGAGCTAAGTCCCAGCCCCCTGAAACAATTAGCCATTGAAAATCCTTTGAATAGCAGACAAGCAAATATAGTGCCAGAAAATGAGCCCCCCAGGCTCAAAAGACTACTGGGGAAGAGCTGCCTCTTCAAAGTAAAGTGGACCTTAATGAGGAGAATGGAATAAAGCCCCTGGGACCTCCTTCTGCTGATATGGCATGACTCAAAATGAGAAGAAACATAGTGACTGCAACATTGGGCTCAAACATAAAAGATCATGTGCATGACACAGTGTTGGATGATGTTTTGTTTTGTTGTGCACAGGATCACTATGAGTAATATCTGACTCCATGACACCCAACAACAACAACACATCATGATATACAACTGGAACATTGATCCCTATACAACACTAGGTAGTTTTGAGAAATTATAGAAACTCTGGCTGGGCTTAACATTTTAACTCTAGGGAGGCAATTGCCTTCCTCTATAGATGTTCTTTGGAACACAGATGAATTCAGAATTCAGAATGTAAATCAGTAATTTCCTTTCTGGATCTCCTGTGGCTGCTCCAAGAGCACACCTTCTGAGACTACCACACACCTCAGTGCCAGAACTCTTCGTGGCTCTAGCAGAGCAGCACTTTCAAAGGAGCCCTGTGAGGTATGAGTTGTTCAATGGGAAAATAAAGCTTTGTGTAGGTTTTAAAGGGCCCCAGAGATCTATAGAGACCTTCTGCTATGGATTCCTTCATAGGTTTCAGTACTATTTGCTTTCTTATTCCATAGCAGACAGAAAACATTTTCAGAAATTTTGTCTCAATATGAAATTTTCATTTATTTTAGAGAAGGGAATTCAGAATTCTGGGGAAGAATTCAATGTACACCCAACACATTTTTGATAGCTTTAATAGCTTTAGAAATCTAATATCCATTAAGTTATAGAATTGTGGCTTTGACATAATTTCACTTGCTCATAATCTATCACATTTGATATTTTTCTTTAATTATAATAATAAATGCAAATAATTTTCAGATTTACAAAGTACTTTTGCAGCTTTCCTTCATCTGTTGTTCAAAATATGATTATGAACCTCATTTTGAAGAAGAAGAATTGAGGCTGAGAGAGGTATAGTAATGTGTCAGGCTCACATAGGTAATGGTAGAACAGAGACTCCAAAGTTAGTCATCAGGCTCCGATTTTTGTCATCATTATTCAGATCTCATCTTATCCCATTTATATTTAGACATATGAAAACCAGACTCCAAAGGAGGATATATTTTCTAAAATTAATAGACAGAAAAAAAATTAGTCTTATGATACAGAGAAGATGCATATTAGGAGTTTGGTTGTCTCTCTTTTTGACTCAGAATCATATACTCCTTCTCATCACTATGCAGATGCTATCCTGTCCCCAGAGTGAATTTAGACACCCCAGTTCTTGGGTCTGAGAATCAAACAAACAATCTACCAAGGCAAAGTTTCACTACTTTACGTGCTGGCATAAAATGGAAGTGCTATTACATTCCCATATGCAAACAACTTGCCAAAACAGAATAGTGTTTCAAAACCCATGTACTGAATGGAAACAAGATCTCAGTACAAGCTGTGGGAGCAGGGTGAATTTATGAAGCAGAAAGTATGGGCTGAGGAAGAGAGTAGCCCAATGACAGTTTACTGGCCTTGCCACTCTCTTAAGAGGCACTAATGGTAGTGGACTGGTGCAATGGAAGTAAACCCAGCTTCATTTAAAGCAGTAGCATGAAATTGGTTGCAATAAAATTATGCATTAAGTGTGCATTATGTTTAATAAGACTGGATTGTGCTTCCCATGTTTACTCTGTGACTATTGAGGCTGATCCAATTTTCTAAAGTTCTCCAATTGGTTCACGATCGAGTTTCTGGCCAGAAGGTCAAATTTCCCTTGCTATTATTATATGTCTCTATTACTTTACTATGGCATTTACACTTTATATTCATTACTTTTTTTCTATCTCCTGAACCTTCCCATTCTAAAATGTTCCCTGTAGATGGCCCGTTTGACACAAATTAGAACAACCTTGATAGCTGTCAACTGGAGACTATCTGAGAACAAAAGGACATTATTGCAAACCAGCACTGGAGGTAATTTCATGTGCTTTCTCTGAAGGCTTCTTAATAGCCTTTGAGAAATAATACAATTCCAATCTGCAACCAGGAGACAAAGCGTGGCTGTTGGACAGCATGGGAAATATGTGACTTGGTCTTTAGATAGCACTATCCTGGAGTTAGCAGCATTATCATTAGAAAATAGAGATACTCAGTTTTCATTTCACTCATGCATATATTCATTAATTCATCTAGTTCACAAGCACTCATTGGGAACCTACTGTGTGCCAGATACTGTGAATAAGATGGTGATAGAAAAATAAATGACATGGTCCTGCTACAATTTCATAGTATAATAAGGATAGGATATAGGGATACACAAAAATATAATTTCAGTACATGGGGAAATATCTAATAATAACAGAAGAAAAACTGAAGAAATATAATTAATATTTCTAGTGAACAATTATACAACTTTTACAGAAAAGATTCTACAGCTTTCTTGAAAAAAAGGAATAGAAGGCATTCTAGGCAGAGAGAATGACATATGCAAGATATGGAGGCATGAAAGAGCAATGACATATTTAGGAATTCATAAATAGATTATTGGGGGCCATAAACAGTGTGAGGGCTAGGATAGGATATGAAATGTCAGGAAATGAGGCCAGAGTGTGAAAAGGGCTGAACAAAAAGCCATTAGGGGTTTAGATATAATCCCATAGTCATGGAAGATTCATCAAACATTCTCTCAAACTGAGAAGTTTAATCTTTAATTTCTACAAATTGATTCAAATTGGGTGAAGAATAAATAAAGCTCCTTTGAAGCATATGTATGAAAGAGTACACTGAGGGAAATATAAAACAATGCATTGGCGTACATGTGTGTATATCTATACCTGTATTTATACACACCTCTAAGGTAGCGCCTCTTATCCATAATGGATGTGTTCCAAGCCCTCCAATAAATGTCCGACATTGAAGATAGTTCTGAAACTTATATATTATATGTTTTTTCCATATATATATATATATGGAAAAAACATAGTATATTATATTTATATTTATAAATATATTATATTTAAAATATATATATTAAATATATTTTATATATATATATATATATATATATATATATATATATATATATATATAAAAGTTTCCTTTATGAAGTGAGCATAGTAAGAGACTTACAAAATTACTGACTGTAGACCTTAGGGAAGTAAGTGTACATTTTTTCTTTTTAAGTTGAGAACTTTCACCTTATCATTCATAGAAAGCAATTTATGACTTCTCTTTTGTATATCCAAATTGCCATCAACAGTATTCCTGTACTTTAGGATAATTATTAACTAAAGTAATGATAACTAAAATGGCCACAAAGTGATTATTGGGGCTGGGATTTAGCTCAGTTGGTAGAGCACTGCGCTGCAGTCTCTGAGGTTCCAAGTTCAATTCCCAGCACCTCAAAAATGGGAGAAGGACCTGGCAATCCACTCCCAAGGCAATCCTGAAACAGTCAGCCATTGAAAACCCTATGAAGGTCGCTATAAGTCGGATACCGACTCGACAGCACCTAACAATAACAAGTTTATACCGCATGGATACACTGGACAAAAGGATAATCAGTTCACATCCTTGGTGGGGCAGAGTGAGGTGGCACAAGATTTTATCAAGCTATTCAGAATGGCATATAATTTAAAGCTTATGGATTGTTTATTTCTGGAATTTTCTCGTTAATATATTTGAACAACAGTTGACCACAGGTAACTAGACTACAGAAAGTGAAACCGCACTTGAGGAAGAAAATTGTATATCATGATATACACTGTGCATATGTTATGTACATATATATATATATATATATATCTTACTATATACACATAATATACATGTATGTATATTATATACAATAGTACAATGTACATACAAACACACACACACACACACACACACACACACACACATAAATCAAATCACTGCATCTTAAAACATAGGTTCAACAATACTCTTTTGTAACCTTTACAGAAATCATGAACTTCAACCATGACACATTAGTGCCTATCATTGTTATTCTGATTGTAAGCAATTATAAAATAGAAAAAATATTTATAAAGAAAATGTTTTTAGGTATTAAATAACAAAGAGTACTAGGGTTTTCATTTTGAAAGCAGGAAAAACATAAGTGAGTCCAAATTCCTTCTAAGTTCTTATATGAGTATATTTAAAAATTTTTTGTGCACAGAAATGAAACTCCACCAGAAAGCATCAATCTCACTAGATAAAGGAAACACAGATCACAATTCAGGGCTGCTGTGGTAGCTTATACTTTGCAAGGCAAGGTATAAGCTAATCAGAGGTCACACAGTGCTGACAGACATTGGCTTTTCAACCAGCCTGAGTAGATTGTCCTCAACAAACCCCTCTTCTATAAACTTAAGTCTTTAGAAATGACACATGTTGGGATGGAGTTTCTAAGAGGTATTTTACAGCCTGACCTATCTAAACTAAAAACAAGCCTTGACAGGACCAAACAATCTGCAAATAAATCAACTTAATTCCAGAAACACACACACACACACACACACACACACACACACACACGGGAGAAAGAGAGAGAAAGAGGGACAGAGAGACAGATAGACTCACAGACAGACATCCTGGCTGCCAGAAGCTTCAAAAGAAAGTAACAAAACCCAGACTTACAACAATGTAGCAAACACAAAATCCAAATAACCAAAATTTATTAGATATGCAGAATAGAAAGATGCAAATTATAAACGAGAAGAATGGGAAAATAAACATAAAAAGTAAATAAATGACACATTATACAGAGAGTTTAATGGATAAGGAGCTTAAAGTTATTATAAATTGGGTGCAGTGGCACATGTCCGTAATCCCAGTGACTTTGGAAATGGATGCAAGAGGATCCCAGGTCAAGACCAGAGG
The DNA here is from genome assembly GCA_007922755.1 of Pedetes capensis. Classification (NCBI taxonomy): domain Eukaryota; kingdom Metazoa; phylum Chordata; class Mammalia; order Rodentia; family Pedetidae; genus Pedetes; species Pedetes capensis. Next base: position 41,407 of record VMDO01002435.1, read on the forward strand.
CAGCCTGTGTAACTTAGCAAGACCCTACCTCACAATAAAAAGTAAAAAGTGATTGAAGGTTATGGCTTAGGGATAGAGTGCTTATAAAGCATGCTGGAGACCCTGCATTAAAGCCCCCAGTACCATGCAAGAAGGAAGGAAGGAAGGAAGGAAGGAAGGAAGGAAGGAAGGAAGGACAGAAATAAATTATAAATATGTTCAAAGCTAGAAAATACAAACTAAACACAATGAATAAACACACGGGGAGTTTTAGTGAAGCAAAACAAAGGACTTTTAAGGAAATAAAGGAAAATTCTTGAACTAAAGAATACAACATCTGCAATTAAAATTTAATTGAAAAGTTCATGTCTTTATGGTGTAATAACATATTGAACACTACTGAAGGAAAATAAGTGAGCTTGAAGACAGAAAAATAGAAAAATTCCAAACTGAAGAACAGAAAAAAACAAAACAAAACACTAGAATAAATTAGATTTTTCTCTGGCCCAAATATTAAGAAGTCTATTATAAGTCTAACTGCAGTCTTGGAAAGATTGAAGATAGAAATAAAGGAAGAAAAATAAATCAGAAAATATGGACAATTTTTTTCAAAAGCATATGAAGACATAAACACATAGACCAAAGAAACTCGATGAATACCCAGATATTCACATACTATACCCAAATACACTACCCAAATACACATACTAAAAATATATAGGTGCTAAATAGTCAAATTTCTACAAAATCAAAGAAATATACCCAGATATTCACATACTATACCCAAATACACTACCCAAATACACATACTAAAAATATATAGGTGCTAAATAGTCAAATTTCTACAAAATCAAAGAAAAATAATCTTAAAAGCAATCAGAATAAATGAACATTATTTTGAAGGTAACGATGAGATTCACTGCAGACTTCATGTCAGAAATAATGCAGCCAATAAAGACATCTTTAAGATGCTTAAAAGGAACAAAACTATTTGATCTATAAATATATATACATAGAAGATATCCTTCAAAAAAGGTGAAATAAAGACATGTTCAGATAAATAAGAGTTGGAAAATATAGTGCCAGTACATATGTATTACAAGAAACATAATGTTCTTCAAGCTAAAGGGAAATTACACCAAATTGAAATTCAGACTTACAAAAGAAATGGAATGCCTGTACATAGTAAATATGTTCATAAATAAAGAAACACTTTTTATCCTACTTGCTTTAAAAGACTGTCTAAAGCAAAAATTATAACATATTGCGGGTTTTCATGCATATGTAGATGTAATAGATATGACAACAGTAGCAGAAAGGATGGAAGGGTAAATGTAATTTTACCCATTATAAGGTTCACATGTTCCTGTGAAATGGTACAACAAAAATATTTAAAATAGGTACAAATAAAAACAAATAGATAAATTACCATGGAATTATTATTTAAAAGATTTGATTTAACCCAAAAAGTTAGGAATGGAAAAAATAACAGATGGAAAATAAATATTAGACTTAATACCATCTGTATCAATAATTATATTAAATGAAAACAGACTACATATACCCAACTAAAATCCATAGATTATTAGGGTATATTGAAAAGATTGAACAAATTATGTAATATCTATAAGTCTTATGCTTTAAATATGAATAACTTAAAAGCAAAAGAATGGAAAAGAGAAAACTATGGAAATACTAATTAAAAGGAAGTTGAAAAGCCAGCCTTAATAACACTCTGAAACAAGGAGTATTACCAGAGATGAAGAAAAACTTTAAAGTTGTGTTTGAACTAGGTTTTCAGTCAATTAATTGAGCTGGGCGCGGTGGCGCATGCCTGTAATCCCAGAGGGTTGAGAGGCGGAGGCAGGAGGATCGCAAGTTCAAGACCAGGGGCAGTCTGTGTAACTTAGCAAGACCCTGCCTCAAAAAGTAAAAAAATGGACTGGGGGTGCAGCTCAGTGGTCCAGCACTTGTAGAGCATACAAGCGCAAGTCCCTGGTTTCAACCCCCAGTACCACAAAAATAAATAAATAAATAAATAAAAGGCAATTAATTGAAAGGACATAACAGGTCTAGATGATTGCACACATAATAATAACAGAGCTTCATGAAACATGATGCAAAAACTGACTAAGATAATGGAAAATAAACAAATACATAATTATGGTAAAAGATTATAATATCCCTCTCTCAGTTTTTGATAGAAAGAGTAGATGGAATAATTAGTAAGGATATTGATGATATAAACAGTTAACTATCAGCTTAAATGTAACTGATCATTCTACAGGACTTCTACAAGCCACTGCAGAATACACATTCTTTTCAAAGTAAAATTGGAATATTCATCAAGGTATACCATACTCGGGAACATAAAATAATCTTCAATGTATTTAAAAGACAGAAACCATACAAAATATGTTATTTAACTATAATATAATTAAATTGAAAACTAATAATAAAAAGATAATTGGAAAATTCCCAAGGATTTGAGAATTAACTAACCCATCATAAATAACCCATGAATCAAAGAAATTTCACAGAAAAATATACCAAAATGGGTGATATGGAAAACATAGTTTAACAAAGTTTATAGAATGGAGATAAAGCATTGTTTAGAAGGAAATACATAGCTTAAAAAAAAAACTAAAAGAAAGAAAATAATAAAGGAACCAATAGGAAATCAATGCAAAAGAAGATGGTTAAATGATAGAGAAAAATCACCAGATACAGAAGTTAATCATTGGAAAAGACCAATAAAGTTGACAAATTCCTAACAAGACTGATCAAAAGAAAAAAAAAGCTAATATTCAAGATCAGGAAAAAATGTACATGAAATAAGACATTACCAACAATAGAATGAAAGATCAGGACATGGCTACAGGTTCTATAAACATTAAACAACAATAAGGAATTTTTATGAGAACATCCTCCCAATAAATTCCATGTCTTAGGATGGAAAAGGCATGATCCTATGAAAGAAAAGGTTAATGTTATATTTCAGCCAAATTAAACACTTCGGCTCACCAAATGTCATTGTTATGAAAATTAGCATACAAATCAGAGTGGAAGAAAGTACATATTACATAGTTTCTAACAAAGGATTTGTACTGAGAATATAAAAAGAACTTTTACAATTAACCAAAAAAGAACCAAACTGTGTTCTCAGGTCTCAAGATGGGATTAAAAGTGTCAGAGACACAGTGAGTGAAATACCTGTAGATAAAATTGAAAGGGGCAGGTGGAGGCAAGGAAAGCTTTCAGCAGTCCTGACACCAGTCCAAGATAATAAAAGGAAAGAAAGGTTGCCTGGAAGAATCTCAAGATGGCAAAACAGTGAAGGAATATCTTAGCCAGGCCAATAGAGAATCTCAGTAAAAGCTATCCCTTAGAAAAATATATTTGAAGCAGGAATAAGCTGGACTTACACTGCTTTTGGGCTCAGGCAGTGGCTGAGAGTAGCAACTGGTTCTGTCAGTCACCTGTGTTCTCTAAAGTCAATTTTTCTCAAGGGAGATCTGAGTAGCATACTTTCATGACTGTCAAGTCACCCAGGTAAAGAGATGGGTAAAAGAATTGAACAGCTAGTTCACAGAAGATACAAGAATGGTCAAACAGAATATGATACATTCCCTTACATCATTAGTCATCAGGGAAATACAAATGGAAGTCACAAAGAGCTATCACTACATACCAACTACAACAGCTGTGAATAAAAATGTTGACATCATATTGATGAGGATGTGCAGCAGCAATAACTTTCATGTATTACTTGGGGGAGTGTAAAGTGGTAAAACCAGTTTGGAAAGTTGTCAGTTTCTTATAAAATCGACTGTGTAACAGCACTGTGATCTAACAATTTCATTCCTAAGAATTTACCCAAGAAAAATGAACACAAATATCCACAAAAACACAGGGCTTAATGTACACATTCCTGAAAAGTCATCAAAATGCACATAAGAGAATTTTGAATGTAAATATTTGTACATTATACACCATTAAAATGTATTATATGACCCTAATCACGAACTTGTAGTAGAGTGACAAATTTGCACATTAAACTGAGATATACAAATAAAGTATAAAGCCTTTGTTTCATGGAGGCGATCTGCTATTCAAAATCTCCCCTTCCCACCTAACAAGTAGTTGGACAATCTAGAACTGGAAACTTACAACACTTTAATCTCTTTCCCAGTCTAACCAGTCTCTTGCCAGATTAAAAACTGAACATAGCTAAAATTCACTTTCTGCTAAGAGGAGGCTCACATTTTCATTTACTTCTGACTACTCTTTTGCCCTAAGTAAATATTTCATTTTATAGTGTCCTGCTGTCCCCTTGCTATTTTGAGAGTATTTCTAGATAGCATAACAAGATTTCTCTGCACACTGCTAAAGCAGCAAGAAAGGAGGCATCAGTTCCATTTTGCATTCCCAGTCTTTTTTTCACTGGGAAATGGCTGGTCTGCTGGGAACTGGACAGGTACCTGCTGAGGTGGACTTGGCCCCATGCACAGCAAGGTGCTCCTGTTGAAAATTGGAATCCATGGTTCTAGCCATCTGTCCCTCTGCGAGGAGCCCCTAAGCACAGTGGTGTCTTCATACAGACTTAGGGTTCTGTATCAATCTTGTCTTTCAGCTCCTCTGCCGAGAGCCTTGTTTCCCTTTTATCTGTTCATTTCTTCCCAGTCATCAATGTTATGTGATGCCCCACTGAATATTGGAAGTAACTTTGTGGGGGACTTCTCCTGAAGCACACTACCTTCCTTTGGCATTCCTACCATTGCTGTCTCCTCCCCACCTCCTCCCATCGTTCTGTTCCATTCTTTAATATCTATCCAGATATTTTTGGCTCATCTCCACCCACATTTTCTATTTTCTAGCTGCTGCATGTTATGTGCTCTCTGTTGCATCTTGAGTTCCTTCTTCTCTGTATATTCCCATTGTCCAGGGCTGGCACTAGTTGTAGAAGGCACAGGCCAACTTGGAACAAGGGCTCATAGTGAACAAGGATATCACCACACATTGTTCTAATATCTTTGAAATATTATCCTTTGATATATGAAATATTTGTTCCTGAGTCTAACTTTGACTGTCAGAACTAGTCTCCCCAGGTTTTATTCCTCTTCCATTCCTCTGGCCCATTCTCCAGGCTTGCTAGCTCTTTAACCTGTGACACACACCATGGCAAAGAAAAAAGACACAGGGTACATCCTAGGAGGACGGCACTGACCTTTACTCATACTCCTCTGACCTTTAGGCTGGTAGCATTATGAAGTAAAGCCTTAAAAAGGAGGAGGGAGAAGAGGGGCAGCAGACATGATCATACCGATTTAGAGTGGGAAACTGAAATCAACACCAAAAGCCAGGCACAGTGGCACATACTTGTAATCATAGTGACTCAGGAGATGGAGGCCGGAGGATCACAAGATTGAGGTCAGAGGCAGCCTGTGTAACTTAGCAAGACCTTGACTCAAAATAAGTAAAGGATTGGCTGGGAGTGCAGCCCAGTGGTGGAGCACTTGCAAAGTATGTGTGAGGCCCTGGACTCAACCCCCAAGTGCCACAAAATGTTTAATCATGATAGAGGCACATTTATTATAACACCTGTCTGAGAATAGTATGTATGGAAAAAGTGACGTACTAGAAAGATCCTGCCATTCTAAATCTCTCTCACCCCATCAACAACACATTTCCACCATCCCAAACTGCCATCATCCTAATCAGACATCCTCAAGGCAAGTTAAAGAACAATTATAACAATCAAATCTCAGATCAAATATATCAAAAGTACAAAATTTCAACTACCTGAACTGTGAAATACAGACCAAGGCTCTATTTGTTCTGTAACAGTTTAAAGATTACCTATTATTCATCATGATACAAGGTGAGTACCAAGACAGCCATATCTCTATCATCCCTGTGTTAGCAGACCTTCATATATTATTTCACAGCCCTGACACAACACAAGCAGGAACATTCTATGAATTATATGACTGGTATTTTCTAGAACCTCTATGAGAAAACAGGTATACTTCTTCCTCTTTCAATGTTATTATTGCAAGGCAGGAACTTCTTGTGTTTTTAGCTAGTGAAACCCAAAATGCCTTTTTCTTTGCTAAAATTCTAACAAAAAGACACAATAATCTATCTAACATGCACCTGTGTGCTCATGCTGAATGCAAATACCTTGGCAAGGAAGTATACATCAGAGGTTCCAATCAATTACTGGGATTGGAGGCTTCAGCTGGACTGTGTGATATGAACTCCTCTGTGGCTTGAGCTTTCCTTACCAGGTGTGTCCATACAATACCAAGCAATGCTCATTTGATTAGCTAAAGCCATTGGTCAGGTCAGGTTGTTATGGCTTGTTTTGCACCTGCTTATTTAATAAGAACTAGAACACTGAAGATAAAGTTGAAGTCCCTTTTGTTGGCCTTTCCTAAGACCTTTCATTTTCTTCTTTCCCTAAGCTACCACACTGATGAATATGGTATATAGTATCCTATTTCTTATGTTTATAATTCTGCTGCAAATCTGTGTCTACGTGCCCCTCAACATATTTTTAAATGTTGTTATGCTGTCTGTCTTGTTCTGCAACTTTTCTTCAATTTAAAATAATGTTTGTGGCATAAACCCACATTGATATGTAAGGATTTAACAGCTGCATTTGAATTCCATCATAGGAATAGAGTACAATTTATATATCCATTCTCCTATGGATGGACATTTGTTTCTAATTCTTCTCTACTGAAATAATACTGCAATGAATATCTTTGTGTTGGTCCCCTGGTGCACATGTGCAGGAATTTCCACAGCAAATCCCTAAAGGCAGAATTTCTGGGTCATCAAGCACATGCATTTTCTTTTTTTGGTGGATATTGACATATTCATTCAAATTCATGTTATTAACATGGCAGCTACTACTCTCTAACTCATGCAGCCCACTCCCTTTTTGACTTATTCATCTGGGATTCTAATTTGCATCTCAAATAATATGGGTAGGACAGAACTCTTCTTTCCATATCCTATCATGCAACCGAATTGTTACTCCCCTAGGATTTTCCATTTCCATTGATGATACTAACATGCAGCTCAGCCGCTCAAGCCTGGAACCAGGTGACATACTTTATTCTCAACTTTCTCTTGCTTTCCACATCCATCTCATTGCCACCACAACCACCAACAGCTGACTGCACTGTCCACCCAGACCAAGTCACCATCACCTCTGTGAATTTCTTTGATAGCCCTGGACATAGAATTTCATTCTGCATCTTACCACAAAGCAGTCGGAGTGAGGCTTTTGTGGAAACATAAATCTAAGTCTGTCCTTGCTTAAAATCACCCATGATTCTTGGCATAAAGCCCAAACTCCTTAGTTTGTTTTACACACTATGCTGTGAGTTCCTCACAGCAGGCAGGACACTGGACCCAACTCTGAATCCCCAGAGCTCAGTAGCTAGAGTCAATGAATAACAGATAAATGGATAGATGGATGGGTGGTAAATTTCTTACCTACTTTTTGCCACAATAGTTAAAACTAAAAAGAGAAAAAAATAAAAGGGAAGCAAGCCTAAACTCCTCTCCAAAGGAGGGAGCAATAGAGTTATTATCATCTGGGTAGTTTTCAGGATCAGCAAATTGAGCAAACTCAAGAAATTCAAGTTGTCACTAGATATATTGTTGGTTCGCCAAACATATTTTTTGTTTAAATCATTTATGGATTTACTTGCAATATATGCCAAACCTTTTTGTTTTAAGCATCTTCTATTATTAGTATTCTATATTCATATAAACATCTACAAAATGCCATGTGTATTATATTAAGATTGTTCCTGAATTTGCTTTTTAATTAAATCAATTTAGTTTCATCATTACTATGTGATTTCTTTCCATTTCACTTCTGAACACTTTTCAGGCATACATTGTTATTGTTAGGTGTTGTCAGTTAGATACAACTCATAGCAACCCTATGTACAACAGAATGAAATGCTCCCCGAAACTGTGCCGTGCACACAATTTTTTTATGTTTGAGCCCATTGTAGCAGCCACTATATCAATCCATTTTCATTTTTATTGACCTGGCACTCTCCCAAACATGATGTCCTTCTCCGGGGATTGGTTCTTCCTAAAACATGTCCAAAATATGTAAGTCAAAGTCCAGACATCTTTACTTCTAAGGAGCACTCTGGTCGTACTTCTAGGACAGATATGTCGATTGTCTGGGTAGTCCATGGCATATTCACTATTCATCTCCAGCACCATAATTCAAAAGCATCAATTTTTCTTCTGTCTCCCTTATTCAACATCCAGTTTTCATAAGCACAGGATGCAGTTGAAAATGCCATAGCACACCTTCGTCTTTAATGTGACATCTTTATTTTTCAACGCTTTAAAGAGATCTTTTGCAATGCTTTTCCCAGTGTATTGTATCTTTTGATTTCTTGACTACTGCTTCTGTGGGTGTTGACTGTAGAACCAAGAAAAGCAAAATCTTGGACAACCTCAATCTTTTCTCCATTTACCATGAAGTTGTTTACTGATTTAGTAGTAAGGATTTTTGTCTTCTTAATGTTGAGGTGCAATCCATACTGAAGGTTGAGTCCTTTGATTTTCATCACTAAATGTTTTAAATCTTCTTCACTTTCACCAAGCAAAATTGTGTCATTTGCATAAAGCAGGTTGTTAATCAATCTTCCTATATCCCCCACACATCTGTAGGTTTGCCATACTGTAGGGGCTTGCATGTTATTATGAGGCTGTAAGCTATGTTACCAGTACTATAGATACCAGCAGGGTCACCCATGGTGGACAGGTTTCAGCTGAACTTCCAGACTAAGACAGAGTAGGGAAGCAGGTCAATGAAAAAAAGGAAAACCCTCAACTAGATGGATTGGTGCAGTGTCTGCAATAATGGGCTTAAACATAAAGAAGATCGTGTGCCTGGCACAGAATTGGGGAATGTTTCCTTGTGATGTACGCAGGGTCGCTATGAGTCAGACCTGACACAATGGCACCTAGCAACAACAACAACCAACATATGTAAATATACAAGTATTTATATTTTGCTGAAAGTAATTTATTATAAATATTATAACACCTCCCTACTGTGTCAATCTATAACTTCTAAAAATAAAAGCATTAATCAACCTAAACTCAGTCTCATTAGTTCATCCAGAAAATTAATAACAATTCCCTGTATCATCTATTAGGTTGTTAGGCGCTGTTGAGTCTGTATCCAACTCATAGTGATCCTATGTACAACAGATGAAACACTATTGTCATGCTTCTCTGCTATTCATAGAGTTTTCAGTGGCTGTTTTTCAGAGTGGGCTTCCAGGTCATTCTCCCAAGCCTACAGCACATGGTGTTCCCAGGTAGTCTACTAGTACTAACCAGGCCCGACCCTCCTTGGTGGCATAAGATCTGATGCCACAGTGCTATGGCTACAGGCTGTATCTGGCCCATATTCAAATTTTTCTCAACTAACTTCAAATTATAATTTGTACATTTTTTTCAAAGGGCTCACACGTTTTGACTGGGTTTTGTGTCTCTCATCTCTTTTACTCCATAACAATCCCTCTCAAAAGATTTTTTTTTCATAACACAGACTTTTTGAAGAGACCAGGTCAGTTGCTTTCTGACACATCCACATTCCAGATTTGTCTCATGGCTCCTTCATGATGTCATTCAGCTATTTCCTCAATCTAAAAGTTCAGACTAGAATCTTGATTATATCCAAGTTAAGTTTTTTTTGCAAAAATACTTTAGTGGTGACGCTTAGTATTACATATTCTTTCAGAAAGCACATAATGTCAGGCTGTTCTATGATTGGTGACACTAAATTTGATTACTGTATTATAAAACTGAGATTTTCTTTTTACAATGATTTTTCATCTCTATCTAAGCATCTAACAGAGCTGGCATTGGTGGAATACCTCCTACGTGCCAGGCATGGTCCAGATATTTTACCCTTCTGCCCAGTTAAAGACGAAGAAACTGAGGCTCCAACAGATTAAGGCATTTCCTCTGTGCTTCCCAGTTACATCCTTTCCAACACTGATCAATGGATAAGAATAGGATGATGGGCAATGTGTTCTGGTTCCTAATCTGTTTCCTTGGTTTATCCAAGAAAAATTGTAGATAAAAATGACATTAATTCTTTTTTCCAGAATGAGTAGTTGAGACTTTATGACTAAAACTCTTTAAAATAACTTCACATATTTTAACCCCTAGTTTAGTACTTTGGCATGTTGTTCACTTCTAAACAAACTTGAACACCTGTTTGTTTATTGGCAGAAGTAGCACTTATTTAACAGTTACCAACAGTTGGTCGGGGCTGGGATTTGGCTCAGTTGGTAGAGCGCTGCGCTGCAGTCTCTGAGGTCCCGAGTTCAATTCCCAGCACTGCAAAAATGAGAGAAGGACCTGGCAATCCACTCCCAAGGAAATCCCGAAAGAGTCAACCACTGAAAACCCTGTGAGGGTCGCTATGAGTTGGATACTGACTCGATGGCACCTAACAACAACAACAACAACAACAACAGTAGGTCATCATTTCAGAAATCTATTTTCCCATTGAATTTGGTGGGCAAGAAATTAGGAACAAAGCTGAAAGTATCTACCAGACATGGTGGCACATGTATGTAATCCCAGCAACTAGGGAGGCAGAGACAGGAGGATCACAAGAAGCAGCCTACATAACTTAATGAGACCCTATCTCACAATAAAAAATAGAAAGGGGATTAAGGGTGCAGCTCAGAGGTAGAGTGTTTGCAAAGTATGCTGGAAGCCCTGTGTTCAGCCCCCTAGTGCTTGAGAAAAGACTGACGGTATCTTCACCTCACAGTTGTAAGGATTATAAAGGATTATAGGAATAATGGATAAGCCCATCTCAGGTTTTAATGGCAACAAAAGTACACTGCTACTATTATATAAGCATGCTGGGTTCTCTTCCATCTTAGGGGGAAAAGAAGACACTCAAAAATACAACCTTTGCTTTTATTTTCCCCTGACATAGACTCTTCCTCAAAAGAGCAATCTTCTGCCCTGCAGCCTCTGAGCTGGGACTGCCTGGGGTTCTGACAGCATACACAGGGTCAAAGACAAAGATGTTGCAAGGGACAATTGTTAGCTAAAAAAACTGATAATTACTATCATGTGGGAATTTACATCTTTCTTCTAAATTTAATACAGATCCTTATACTCAGATAGGTTGGGAAATATGAGAATGGTCTTTTATCTGTACCTCATGCATAATTCTCCACATTCTGGCTTCTACCCCCTATAAAATTGTTTAGTTCTTATATCACTTACTTTCCCTGTAACATTTAATCATGTTCCATACTCCATACTGGGTTCTCTCTCTCTCTCTCCCCCTCTCTTTCCTCCCTTAGTTTTATATGACACTATTATTAGGGAGACATGGGTAGATGGGTTAAGAGCAAGAGTCCAGGAATCTGGCAGCAAAACCTAAGTCTTTTGTTTTCAGCATATAAAAGAATTTATTCCTGAAACAAAAGTTACAGTAGAGAGTATGGAAAAGGTTATTAAGGAAAGAATGCCTTTAAGGAATAGTTGCAGGGAAAACTGAGGTACTGGAGAAGTCAATCTGCTAAGGAACTTGGGAAAACCTGTCCTCCCTGGGTCACTCAAAGATATTTCTATAATGTGGGGGAAGGTGAGATGACAGAGAGAACAGAAGGGTCAACCAGGTTTTTTGAAGGAAATGTGCCTTGGATAGACAGAGAAGATGGGAGGCCCAAGAGAAGGGAGAGGCCAGCATGTGGTTGCTGGAGAGAGAAGAGATAGGAGAGGAAAGGAAGAGAGAGGAAGAGAGAGAAGTGAAGAAGATAGGCTGAGCGCATATTCCCTCTCATTTTGTTCAAACAAGGGAACGCCCATTGTGACCTCAGGCCTGGGTGCCCTGCTCTGGGTTCCTAGTGTGACCTAGGCCTAAGGTCTTTGTTATGTAAATAGCTTGGATATGGTGTGAGACTCATTAGAAAATGTCCTTCCAATATCCTCAGAGATGCCCATGGCTAGGCTGGGACCTGGGCGGCTGCAGAGCCCTCTCTTCTCTTCCTGTTACCCTCTAACAGCTCCACTGCCTAGGCCTTTCTCCTATTTCTCTGACCATTCCTTTACACCTCCTTTGCCAAAATGCTCTTTGTCTGCCTATACAATCCACAGTGGTATCTGCTCATCCTTGGCCATCTTTGCAGTTTGTGTGTTCTTCCTTAATGATCTCACCATTATTGTAGCTTGAACCATAGCTTCTGCTTGGATCAGTCCCAACTCTACCTTAGGGATACAAACATCCACAGTTCTCTCATGGGCAACACAATTATATGCATGAGTACCTAAGGTACATCTCCACTGTATGTCCCCAAGGAAGCTTAGCATGTCCCAAACTAAGCATATCACATCCCCTTCCTCCATCCCACAAGTGAAAAATGCTCCTCTTCCTTCATTCCTCATTTGTTTGAATGTACCACCTCTCTCCCCTACTCTAAGTAAGAAATGTGGGATGTATCTTTGACTCCCCTACTCTCAGCCCACCCCACATCTTGTGAATCACCAAGGCCTGTGAGACTATTACTTCAATGCTTTATTTGTCTTTCTCTTTGTACCTATAACTCATTGCTCTACTCCATTTGTGGGCTATGTTTCTGCAAATTTCCTAAACAGTGTCTCTCTCCCCATCTGTGTTCCCTCCATTCCCAACAGTCAGTCTTCTATGGTCAAGTTATCTATTTAAAGAACAAATCTGATTATATTAGTCCTCTATATAAAACATTGATATGAACTCTTGTTGCCCTTGAATAAAGTTTGGGTTCTTTTGCATAGCATAAAAGAGCCTTTATGATCTGCCTCCTGCTTCCTTTCTAGTGTCATAGCACAGATTCTTTTAGTCATAGTGAACTACATATTTGTGGGATGGGGATTGCCCTTTCTTTGTTTCTATGCTTTTGTACATAATCCTTACTTTCACGGAAGTGTCTCCTTCCCAGTAGTTCATAGCTAAATCCCATATATCCTTCCTTCAAGATTAAGTTCAGATGTCTTCATATTCAAGAAGCCTAACAAATAATCTATTTTGGCTATTGTCCCATTTATAAACTTGTAATTCCAAGTAGGTAAACATGACCAACTTTGCCAATAATTAATATACTTTAAAATGCTAGGTTCTTGTATTAGACATGTTTACTTAGTGTGTATAAAGGAATTTTGACTTTTTCCTAATTACCACTTTACATCCTTATTGAAAGTGGAGTGCTATTCTCAATCCAAGAAGCCTGGATGGGTCCTAGTACCATATTAGCTCTAGTCTGCACCTATCCATGGAAAGCTAAATTCTGCCTACATTTCTCAATCATTTATCTAAGCAAAATTGCCACAGACAGTTGTGTAGGATGTGTATTGTGTGTATCCACAAAGGAACCCTGCAGAGATCCTGTTCCAAGACCCTTCTCTGTAGCAAATGATTGATCACCTGAATCCCGAATGTTGTAATATGCGGCTTATGCTTTTCCCATATCCAATAGATTGGACCACCTTGCATGGTAACATTAATTTTAGCCCTAATTGTCATTTCTTTAGGAAATTATATTTTGATCAGCTACTTGGCCATGTCTGTTAGGCATAAGCCCTACATCCAGCAAGAGGCAGCAATGTAGGGGAGTGAGACCCCCCCAAAAAAATTTACATTTTGGAGTCAATCAGATCAGAGTTTAATTTTTTTATGTATGCTGCTTAGGATCAAACCCAGGGCCTTCAACATGCTAGGCAGACACTCTAACATTGAGCTGCAAGCCTCATATTTTTATTCTGCTAGTTAGGTGGTGCTAGCCCTGTGGCATCTGATCCCGTCAGATCTCAGAAGCTAAGCAGGGTCGGGCCTGGTTAGTACCTGGATGGGAGACCGCCTGGGAACACCAGAAGCTGTAGGCTTGGGAGAAGGACCTGGCAACCCCCTCCCAAAGATCAATCTGCCATTGAAAACCCTATGAACAGCAGAGAAGCACTGACAATATGTTTCCCCTGTAGTACAGAGGGTCGCTATGAGTCCGATACCGACTGGATGGCACCCAACAACAACAACAATCAACCTTCTTGGGGCTGGGATTTAGCTCAGTTGGTAGAGTGCTGCACTGCAGTCTCTGAGGTCCCGAGTTTGATTCCCAGCACTGCAAAAATGGGAGAAGGACCTGGCAATCCACTCCCAAGGCAATCCCGAAATTGTCAGCCATTGAAGACTCGCTATGAGTCGGATACCGACTTGACAGCACCTAACAACAACAACAACAATCAACCTTCTTAATATCTTTATCCTCTTTTTCTTTCTTTCTTGGATAGTAACGATTTAAAGGGACAGCATAGTAATAAGTTAAAATTTGTAACCCACCTTACACTGATCTTGTCCAGTTTACGTTTGTTCTTCCTTCCCATCAACTCAAATGAGTTTGTGGCACAAATTGCCATGTATCAAGGTGTAATAAGGGCACACATCATTAAATGACTTCACAATTCTGTTTAAGTACTTACTCCATCTTAAGTACTTGCTCCATCTAGACATCCAGGGCACACAAAAGTTTTAAAAATATTTGTATTAGTCAGAAATTCTCTCATTGTATGTCTGGGGTTCAGAGGAAGAGAAATTTCAGTTAAATCATTGTCATTTACAGTTTTTGTTTTGCTAGGATTTACTCTTATTATTGTTTACCTACTTATTTACTATTTTTATTGTGTGAATTCCCAACAAATATCTAATTTCTCTCTTTCAGCTGCCATTATTTATCTTTCTTTACTGATGCAGCTTAGAATGTTGAAATTAATTGATTGGAGAAATGAGCAACTCTAGTATTCTCTTATCTGCAATAGGGCAAGTTATTTTAAAATCATCTCTAAGAAAAGGAGCCCAAGCCAGATATTCATGAAGGCACAGTGTTCACAGGATCAAAGATGGCATTTGGGAACAGTTAAGGATATTGTTTCCAGGTTTTGTGAGTAAGCTTGTGGTAGAGCTAGAAGTATGTTTCAGTAGCAGATGGAATATGTTTCCTCTGTGGAGGGTACAACTATCATTCCTTTCAACTTATATTCTAGGTACATCTTTGAATAATTCACTTGGGAAAACATAACAAGGTTTGTAGGAGTTAAACCTTCTCACAAAACCCAGCCTAATATCTCCTTGCCAGGCCACACTGTCAAATGGAAGGGGAAAATAACTTATGTTAATATCCAAAAGGCTGTGCTCTGGGAAAATAAGATAAACTGAGAGACAAAGAAGATCAAGAAACCAATGAATAATTTCCCCAGCTATGTGGATTGCTTACATCAACCTCAGTCTTGATTCTATACTTAGTATGAAAAGCCAGTGAGGTCACTGGAAAGGGCATAGATTTGCTGAGGTAGAGGAAATGGCAGTCACTAAGGCTGCAAACAGAGAGTCTAGTTCTCTCTCATGGACAAACAGTAGGATTGAATTTTCTACCCACTTAAAGATAACTGTGACTAATGAAATGTAGCCTGCAGCCATACCACTATGGCAGCTGATCCCCTCAGTTCTCAGAAGCTAAGCAGGGCCAGGCCTGGTTAGTACTTGGATAGGAGACCACCTGGAAACACCAGGTGCTGTAGACTTGGGAGAAGTACCTGGCAACTCACTCCCAACAAACATTCAGCCAATGAAAACCCTATGAACATAAAGACCATTTATGACAAACCTATAGCCAGCATCATATTAAATAGAGAAAAGTGAAACCATTTCCTCTAAGGCCTGGAATAAGACAAAGATGTCCACTCTCTCCTATCTTATTTAATATTGTGATTGAAGTCCTAGCCATGAAAATTAGAGTAGAGAAAGAAATCAAAGGGATACAGATAGGCAAAGAAGAGGTCAAATTATCCTTATTGGTGTGTGACATGATACTTTACCTAAAAGACTGAAGAAACTACTCTAGAAAACTTTTAGACCTAACTAATTCCTTTAGCAAAGTGGCAGGATATAAAATTAGCACTTCCTTTATGCTAGCCTTCCTTTATGCCAACTGTGAGCAGGAAGAGAAGAAAATTAAGGCTACAATTGCTTTCATGATAGCCCACCAAAAACTTAAATACTTAGGAATCAATCTAACCAAAGATCCTACAGATCTCTACAAGGAAAACTTCAAAACATTAAAGAAAGAAATCACAGAGGATACTAAAAGGTGGAAGGATCTCCCCTGCTCATGGATTGGGAGAATCAATATTGTAAAAATGGCTATACTACCAAAAGCAATCATAGATTTAATGCAATCCTCATTGAAATTCCAACAACAGACTTTACAGAAGTAGAAAAATGATCCAAAAATTCATATGGAAACACAAAAGACTACATATAGCCAAAAAACTCTTAAGCTCCAAAAGTAGTGTAGGTAGTATCACAATCCTTGTAGGGCTGTAGTAGCAAAAACATCTTTGCACAGGCACAAAAATAGGCCTGAAGACTAGTGAAACAGAATAGAGGACCCAGAGATACACCAACACATCTATAGCCACCTGATCTTCAACAGAGGAGAAAAGCAGGCAAGATGGAGAAAGGACAGCCTTTTCAACAAATGGTGCTGGGAAAGTTGGATTTCCACTTGCAGAAAAAAGAAGACAGACTCGCACCTCTCAATATGCATGAGAGTTAACTCAAAATGATTAAAAGACCTCAACATAAAACTAGAAACCTTAAAATTGCTAGAAGAAAAGATAGGCAATACACTCCAACATATGAGGATAGGAAAGCATTTGCTTAATAAGACTCCAATTGTTCAGGAAATTGCAACAAGAATAGATAAGTGGGATTACATGAAATTAAAAAGCTTCTGTACAACAAAGGAAACAACCAACAAAGTCAAGGAAGACCCCACTGAATGGGAGAAAATCTTCACATCCTATACATCTATCAGAGGACTAATTTCCAGAATCTACAAAGAACTCAAGAAAGCAACACCCAAGACAAAAAATAATCCAATACACAAATGAGTAAAGGAACTGAATAGATAGTTCTCAAATGAAGAAGTTTATAAGGCCATGAAACACATAAAAAATGCTCAATATCCCTAGCCATTAGGTAAATGCAAATCAAAACAACTCTGAGATTCCCTCTTACTCTAGTAAGAATGGCCAAGATCAATGAAACAAATAACAATAAATACTGGTAAGGTTGTGGAGAAAGGGGAACCCTCTTACACTATTGGTGGGGCTGTAGATTGGTTCAACCACTTTGGAAATCAACATGGAATACCTCAGAAAATTAAAAATAGAACTACCATACAACCCAGTTATACCACTACTGGGAATATACTCAAAAGGAGATGAGTCATCATACCACAGAGACACCTGCATCTTCATATTCGATGCAGCACTTTTCACAATAGCAAGGGTATGGAATCAACCAAACTACTCATCAACAGAAGAAAGGATAAAAAAGATTATGGTACATATACACTCAGCAATTTTTTATTGGAATACTACTCAGCAATTTTTTAAAAATGAAATAATATCACCTGCAGCAAAATGGGTGGAATTGGAGAATATCATCTTAAGTGAACAAACACAAGCCTGAAAAGTGAAATACCATATGTTCTCACCCATATGTGGGTGCTGAATCAAACTTAAAGGAGGGAAAAAATCCTCTACATAAACTGAAACAAAAAATGCACAATTAAACTTGGCATAGAAGGGACAATTTAAGAAGTGGAAAGAAGGAGGGAGGGATCTATTTAAGAGAAGTGAAGAATGGAGAAGAAGGAGAGGAGGGTCAATGAGGAGGGATATAGGGGGAGAGGTCAATCTCAATGTAAACAGCACAAATTTGCGAGTATGTTGGAAAAAAAGGGGAAGATAGAAAAAAACAAAACCTACTAGAATAACTAAAATAAGAAAAGTAATAATACCAAAGTCTTGCAGTAATGTAAACAGAGTAGATCACTCACGTAATACTGCTGAGAATGTAAAAAGGTAGATCACTATAGAAAAAAGTTTGGACATATCAAAATCAGAATACATATATATAGATAAATATTCTCACAAAAACACATGCAAGTAGAAAGGAGACCATTGGTTGGGGTGTGGGGATGGGAAAAGAGGGTCATGAGAAGGTAAGGAGGAAGTTATGTGAGCAATATACAATGAAATGCATATAATATAATGAAACCCATTAAGTTGTACATTAAAATTTACTAATAAATTTTTTTAATTTTAAAAAGAAAAAAAGAAAACCCTATGAATAGTAGAGAAGCACTAACAATACTCTTTCATCTCTTGTTCATAGGGTCACTATGAGTCTGACACCGACTCAGTGGCACCTAACAACAACAATGAAATGTGCAAAGTCAGGTAGGTCAATTCTAAATGGCAGATTTAAGAGCAGGTACATTTTCTTTTCCCTTTGCCACTATGATGGCCATTTCTCCAGTTATAGCTGCTATATCAGCCTGGGCCCCAGCATGGGAAGCATGATGATGCAGACTAGACCTCCCAGTGAACTCTCAAGCCCACATTCAAGCAGTGTGAGAGGAAAATAAACTTTTATTATTGATGTCCCTAAGATTTGGGAGTTGTTTGTTTTTGTCACATAATCCAGTCCGTCTTAATTGACATAGGCCCTTTTTGTGAATTATTGAACACAACACTTCTTTGGATATTATGTTCCTCATTTCAAAAATGGAGATAACTGTAAAAATAGCTACTATCATTCAAAAACCTAAAATTAGTGCATAAACAGTAAATCCTCTTAACAATGGCATTTGTTATCTTTATCATTCTATTACTAAGAATGGAGGACTGTATCTTCCCAAAGTGACTTCAGAATGTATTTCCTTTACATGATTCTGGGGTTGCATTAAGAAGAGCAGTCTCAAAGATAACAAAAATCTCCAAGGGGCCAGGCGTGGTGGTGCACGCCTGTAATCCCAGCGGCTCAGGAGGCAGAGGCGGGAGGATCGCAAGTTTGAGACCAGAGGCAGTCTGCGTAATTTAGCGAGACCCTGTCTCAAAAAAGTAAAAAAAAAAATGGGCTGAGGTGCAGCTCAGTGGTCCAGCACTTGCAGAGCATGCAGGCGCGAGGCCCTGGGTTCAACCCCCAGTACTGCAAAAAATAAATAAATAAATAAAAATAAAAAAATAAAAAATAAAAAATAAAAATCTCCAAGGCACTTTATCATCAGGCTTTCATTAAAAGGCAGAATCTACTTGCTTACACATTAGCTAATGAAATCAGATATGTAAAACTAAAGAATTTTATAGTTGAAAGAGTCCAGATTCAAGATTTGCATTCCATTGACCACCTGACTAGGAGCTGACTAAGCAGTAGTGCAAACTGCCAGGCAACTTTCTGGTCCTCAAACTTAGAAGACATCTGGTTACCTGCCAGCACTATGTGTTCCAGGATAAAACCAGACATCTTGAGCCTGCCATGTTTCACAACTAAGCATCCCTTCTCACATCTCTTCAGTCATGGGTTAACTTCCTTGGGTTTTGTGTGTATGTCTGCATGCCATAGTAGACTACAAATGTACAACCCATCCTCCTTCCCAATGGGTAGTTTCTAGGTAGTTCCTTTTGATAGCTGATGCAATGAATGATTACTAGGTCACACTTTAAGCATTTGCCGTAAATTAGGACCTTACTGCACCTCAAGATTCTTCTACCCACAAAACAATCTTTCTTTTTTTTTCTATACTAGATTAGACCTTTTTTTTTTTTTTTTTTTTTTTGGTGGTACTGGGGGTTGATCCTGGGGCCTCATGCCTGCATGCTTTGCAAGTGCTGGACCACTGAGCTGCACCCCCAGCCCTTTTATTTTTTTTCCTTACTTCCTGAGACAGGGTCTCACTAAATTACATAGACTTCCTCTAGTCTCGAACTTGCAATCCTCCTGGCTCCGCCTCCCAAGCCACTGGGATTACAGACGTGCGCCACCATGCCCAGCTTAGATTAGACCTTTTTGGAGCTTTAATACCCTCAAGTCCCAGTTCCTGAAATAAAACAGACCATTCCTGAACTATCTTCTATAGATTTCAGAAAATCATCATTTGACCCTTTATCTTCAGCTCTTTTCATGGATTCTGATGTCCAGACTCCTTAATCCTGTCAGACCAATAGTTTTCATTATCATCTTAAAATGTGGTATGTGCACCTATTTTGTCAAGTAAAATATGATTTTGTTGGTGGTATAAAAACCATGTAATATGGTAATGGTTTATTCTTCAATGTCTATAAGATTTCTGACTCATGAGAAGGGCTCAATAAATATGACTAAGTGATTACATGAATATCCACCATACTGCCTGCCATGATCTATACCAGTTCATCTGAGACCACATCTTTCTATCAGACCACAGATGACCTCTGTCCTACCTATTCTCACTGCCACCTTTTCCTTCCTGTGTGTGACCACAGGAAAACATCTGACTATTCTTTGTGTCTTATCAGAGCATTGGGCTCTGAATGTGAAGCTATACTCAAGCTTATCTTCCTGAGCAGTCAGTGCAGCTGCCTCACTGGCCTCCTCCATGCTGCAGTGTCCTAGGAATTATCTCAGGACATTCCATCTCCCTGGGTAGCTTTCAGAAGCCCTGGGTTTGATCCCCAGCACTGCAAAAACAGGAGAAGGACCTGATAATCTACTACTGAAACAATCTCTCAAAAATAATTAGCCATTGAAAACCCTATGAATAGCAGAGAAGCACTGACATAGTGCCAGACATGGCACAATGTGTAGTGGAGTGTTTCATTCTGTTGTGCCCAATTCGTTGGTACCTAACAACAATAAATTCTATATTATGGTGATAGATGTTTGTATATCTATTGTAAAATTAAATGCACATGTGACTCTATAGAATTTGTGTGACATTTTATATACATGTGCACCATATATTTATATACTACACTAAGATACATTTAATAAACATACATGTGTAAATAGCTATGCATC
Organism: Pedetes capensis; assembly: GCA_007922755.1. NCBI lineage: Eukaryota > Metazoa > Chordata > Mammalia > Rodentia > Pedetidae > Pedetes > Pedetes capensis. The sequence continues at coordinate 62,351 of VMDO01002435.1, forward strand.
AATTCAGGTAACAGAAAAGTCTCACAGATATGTAACTATGTGAACTGTCCATGCATTCAAGGATTCTCTGCAGGCATTTGGCAGAAGTCCGGTACCCACATCATTCCTCCTGACCATTCTTCCTCTGGGGAGAACTGTATCCCAAGACAAAAGAATCTGTGTTAAAGGAATGAGCAAATGAAAACAGGTTTCAAAGACTATGAGTCTTAAATCATGAGACTGGAAAAGACACCACAGTCATGACCATCTGATCTTAGATAGCCCACAAGAGTTCTATGGCATCAATAAACCATTGCCCTGATTCCAGTGTTCACTCATTTGCCACAGGAATTAAAAATGCCAGGCTTCTCTTTGTTACATCCTATGAGAGAATTTCTTCCTTCCTGTATTTTTTTGTTCAACTTGTTGAAGGCAAATAAATTGCTGATCCATTTGTATTTTAATTTGTGGTTTTATTCTTTAAAAACTTGGTGTATAAGGTGAGATGTGGGGTATTGTTTTTGTCTTTTTATTTTCCATACTTGCCAAAGTTGTAAACCTAAGGCCAAGTTAATTAAAGTCAATGAAGAATGTATTTTTTTATTAAACTTTTTCTTTATATTGATTTTTCCTTCTCATACAAAAAGTACAGACTTAGTTCTCAAACTCAAAAACACTGCAGAGCAAAGGAAAGGAATAATCAGACTCTCAAGATGATTTACAAAATCCAACATAGGATTTCAAAGATGGCTAAGATTTCAGAGGTGGCTTAACTGGCAAGATGATGAGAATCTAGGCCAGATAAGGACAGGCAGACCAGCTGTGTGCCAGCTAAAGTCTGTGAGGCCAAACTCCCAGGCACATTTGACTTATAAAAGCTCTGTTGGTTTCTTCACACTGCAAACATGGGGGTGGACCATTGCAACAGTCTCCTAGCTTGTTGTTGTTGTTAGGTGCCGTCGAGTCGGTATCCAACTCATAGTGACCCTCATAGGGTTTTCAATGGCTGACTGTTCGGGTTTGCCTTGGGAGTGGGTTGCCATGTCCTTCTCCCATTTTTGAAGTGCTGGGGGGACCTCAGAGACTGCAGCACAGCGCTCTACCAACTGAGCTAACTCCCAGCCCCATCTCCTAGCTTACCTTCCCACTTTTAGTCTACTCCTTCTCATGGTTCTCTTTCCAAAGGCTGGGTACATCTTCCCAAGGAGTAATTCTAATGATATCATTTGTAGACTCAAAGTCTTCCATGGCTTCCCCTAAACAAGGGCCAACAAACCACAGTCCATAGGCCAAATCCATCCTATCATCTATTTTAATAAATAAAGTTTTACTTAGCAATGCTCATTTGTTTATGTGTCTGTGGCTGCTTTCACTCTGTGACAGAAGAACTCAGTAGTTGTGACAAAGACCATATGGGTTGTCTTGAACCTGAAATATTTACTATCTGGTTTCTATAGAAAGAGCTTGCCAATCCCTACTCTAACCCACTAAATAAACACCATGGTCTTGGTCTAGGATTTAAGACCTTCAAGACAATGATTATAAGTTGGCTTCTCAATTTAATTCCTATACTCCTTCTTAACATTGCCCATGTTAGAATCAATTTGGACTATGTGATGTTCCCCAAACACTCATTGTCAGGCTTAGATTGACCCATGTCCATTTTCTCTTCTTCTGGTAACAGCACTATTCTCACCATGCAGTCCAACCTGAACTTCTAGCCTCAAGGAAAGAACACATGGCAAGATCTGACAATATGAGCATTCCATTCTCTTCATCATGACTGATGCCAAAGTCAGCACGTGAGCAAAGCCAGACCAATAAGGTATAATTCTGGACTTTTGTTGGAACTACTTATAATGAGAAACTCTTTTTCTCTACCAAGTTCTTAAGTCTGTCCATTGTAACTTAGTACAAGGGAAAATTACCTGAAGAATGAAGCCAACCAAAGGGAAACAGAGCCAAACACATGAAGAAAGAAAAAGACTTCAGTTCTCATGGCATATTTTTAGGTACTTGGTTAAAGCTATACCTGAAGTTAGACTTCTTACATTATTCTTTTTAAATGAACCAGAAAGGTCTCCCTTTGTCTTTTTGAGACAGTTTGTCACTAGCAATTGAACTAGTACTAATAGAAACACTCTTTCTGGTTCCACAAGTGCATGTCACTGCTCCCACTTCTCCCTCTACCTTGAACTCCTTCTTCTTGCTTCTCCCTGACAACATATTTTATGTAGTTCTTCACAAATTTGCACATCATCCCTGCTTAAGAGCATGCAAATTTTCTCTGAATTGTTCTAGTTTTAGTATATATTCTGCCAAAGTGAGGACCTGACCATATTTTATTCAGCTTGGAAGACCCATCTCAAACTTAATCTACTCTATGAATCTCCCTTGACCACTCAGTGAAATATAATCTCTCTTAATTTTGAGCTTCATATCTTATTTTTACCTTTCTTATCATCTGGTGCTCTATTTTATACATTGTGTTAAGTGCATCAAGTTGTGTGGTGAGTAAACAAAAACTTGCTGGTGTGAAAAGAATGACTTTTAATTATTATATTTTGGGTGAAGGCACTGGAGAGATGAGAAATGCTTCAGACTGGAGCACACTTTCATCCAATTTCATAACATTATTTCTGATTTTTTAATAATGTTAAACTTTCAGAAACATTGAAAGATCAATGCAAAGAGCTCCCATGTCCTTTTTACCCAGTGGTTTTCAATTACCAGCCTTTGGCTATATGTATGCCTTCCCCTTCAAGACAGTAAGAGAGACAGGCAGATACACAAACACACACACACAACATACATACACAAAATATACACAAATTATTCTTGCTCTTTTCTGAGTCTCTCTCAAGAGCAATATGTGAATCTCCAGAAGAGACACAGACCTTCTGTAATAAATTCAGTGTACTTATCCAACTTAGGTGATCAATATCAATATAACAATTCACAAGACTCATTCATTTGTTGCTCTCTCACCAACAATTCTTCTCTTTTTCTGGTCTGGGGTCCAATTTAGCATTCTACATTGAACTTAGATGTTATGTCTCTCGAGCGCCTCTATCTTTTCCAGTGTTTCTTGAACTTGACAGTGGTAGATGGCAGGTTTTGCACTCCATAGAACATACCTCAACCTGGATCCATCCCACTTTTTCCCACAACAAGATTTAGGACATGTGTTCATGGCAGAAATATCACAGAAATAAATGCTCCATTCCTCTCAGTACATTCCATGGGGAGAAATCTAACATCACATCTGACCCACAGTAAAACCAAACCTTAAGCCCTTGGTCAAATTGCTCTTTACTATTTTTCTCCTCTGTAAAGTCACTACTTTTGTCTTTGTGACTGATAAATATGTTATGGTAGAATACCTCAAATTAACCCACAGACTATATTTCAACAAACTTCCACCTATCTGCTTTAGCATGAATTAATAATTCCTGCCTGAAACAGCCATGACCATGATGCCATGATGGTTGTCAAATGATGATTTTCTATCTTCATTGGTCCCCTATATTTATAGTTGGTATTTTATTGAAAGGAAGCAAAACAGCTCCATCACCACCCCTTTCCCTCTCCTCCTGTCTCTCTCTCATTCTCTCTCTTGCTACTTCCCTCCCTCCCCTCTTTCTTTCTTCAGTATGGACTCAAAGATTCCTATTATAGACAGCATTTGGTATCTTTTAGGGCCATTATTTTAATGTTTTAAACAGTTTAACTGTCCTAGATTTGGGCAGTAGAAGCCCCTTCAATCTGACAAATCTATTTGACTTGTTCCTATATTCTTTTAGCACTTTCTTAATTTCTGTTGCCAAAAGTGTTTTTGGGCTAATAGTATACCTTTCCTTCCTCAGCCTTGGAATTAGCCATTTTCCCAAGAGATCTTTGTTACTCTTAGTGGAAAAATCCTATTTGAAAATCAAGATATGGAAGCTGGGTGTGTGTATTACTATGAGAATGGCATTATTTCCAAGCCTTTTCAGCAGATAGAAGTAGAAATATATGAGTGCATATATGTACATTGGGCTGGGGTTTTGCTCAGTTGATAGAATACTGCTCCATACTTTCTGAGAACCTGGGTTCAATCTCCTGTACCACAAAAACAAGAGAAGGATGTGGCAATCCAGTCTTGAAATAATCCTGAAAAAAATCAGCCATTGAAAACTCTATGAGGGTCACTATGCATTGGACATGACTCAACAGCACCTAACAACAACATATTAACATGCAGGCATAAATATTTATGCATACATTGGCACCTATGCTTATTTCTGCATCTATGTGCATATATTTTTAAACAATGGTATGTGTTTACTTCTGTACCTCCAATTCCAACCTAACATTTTGGGTTTCCTTCTAGACTTCCCCATATTTCTACATCTCTTTGCTAATTATGTTCAATATTGATGCTGATGTTTTGACATACAGCTAGGGTCTTTTCTTACCTTTTCCAGAGAGCTGCCCATGAGTTCAATTTGAAGAGACTTCCTGGGGAAGGGGCAACCTTGGTTTTGTCAGTGAAACTCCTGACTAAAGAAACTTCAGGAAATCAGGAGGCTAGGTGTGTCTCTAACTGTCTGACTCAGTACTTGGCAGAAGGATGTCTTTAAATGGCCTTATGGTTTTCTTAAAATGAGGAATGAAAGAGTATTCTCAAAGCCTCTTTAAGGTTCTCCCGAGACAGGTGCTACATAAACTCAAAGTGTAATCATTGTTGTGTGGAAAAATTTTCTCCATCCATCTTGCTTACCATAGATGGAAGTTGTTTTTGAGAATCACTGCTGTTCTCAGGCTTCTAAATGGGCACAGCAGATAACGTTCCGTTAGCTGCAATAATCTGAGTCAAAATAAACTACAAACAGCCCTCAACTGCCATAGTTTACACTTTTCTTTCATTTAAAAATGCAGCATGGCAGAGGGAATACACATGAGCCTGTCTTGCTACTTAACACAGGGAATGCCTTCAATGGTGGGGTCAGACAAGATGTGCTGTCTAGGGAGAGAGAGAAGACAAGCCAAAAGTGTCCAGGTGGTCTTCACCATAGATTGCTCTGTCTTTTCATCACTTTGCAACATCGTAGAAAATGATACTCTCTCCTGCTAAGCCTCTTCTTTTGGAAAGAGGAATTTGATTAGGTCCCGGAGGCTTCCATAAATGCATCAAGTGACTTTCTCAGCATCACCTGAAGCAGTAAGTGAAGAATCAAGACTCATTCAAAGATTCCTATCCTATCCATTTATCTAACAGCTGCTGCCTAGCCTCCAGATGTAGGTTTCTCATACCATAATTATTCACTGCTGCCTGTATTTTGGTTCATTAAACTTAGAAACATATAGAGACGTAATCCCTGTTTTGAGGCCTGCCTGGGATCATACAGAATAGCCAAGACAAGAATATTTAGAAATCTTCTTGTCTAAGTCTATCATTTTACAGATGAGAACATTTTATAGATGAAATTTGTCTGAAACAAGCTCCTTTCTACCATACCTTGTTTTTTCTCCCTTGTAATTTGTCCTCCTGATTTTAGAAGCTCCATCTTGGTTAGGGGTCAGCTCTGGGTTTACATTTCAATATATTACATTTCCTCTAAATAATTTTAACTAAAATATATTGATATCACAATCTCACTTAAATATCATGTACACACATGTATTACTTCTTCCTCTAGGTTCCTCAGGGTGAGATTTCCATTTGATTCATCTTTTAATTCTTGTGCCTGGCATAGAACCCAATAATTTATAGGGAATTTAGTAAATATTGGTTGAATAGATGAGGTATAAATTGCTTAAAGAGCAAGTCTATATTGGTTGCATTAATGCTTGTGGCAATTTTACATCAATATAACCAAGAGACATGTTTTTTCTAAGTGTTGATTACAAAACAACTAATATCGTAGCCAATTTTTTTCCATTAGCAAACCCAAACACTGGTCTTTAGGTCGGCTTAATCCACATCATCTTCAGAATTCTTTAAATATGTGAAAGTCTGGTCCCCACCTCCCAAAAATTCTAACTCAGTATACTTTATGGGGATGGGGAAGTCTCCAATTTTTTTTCATTTTTAAAAGGCTTTACAAGTGATTATAATGTGCAGTCCAAAATAGGAAAACTCAAGGAATGCCTCTAACGACATTCTCAAGTGTCCCTTCCCTCAAAATGAATGATTAATTTCAATGCACAAACATATAGCCTGAGACGCTTTTGCTCTTTTTATGTTCATCCCAATCAGTGGTTTCTTTCCGCACTGAAGATCCTCAGTAAATGATATTTGCTCTTAAGAGGGAGCATACTGGAAAGAGCAATGTTTTAAATGACTAGAGATATAGCTTCTAGAATAAACTTAGCCAAACATGTGCAAAGTTGGATAATCTATTTTACCTCTCTGGGTTTTAGTTTCCCAGCCTTTAAAATGGGACCAATTATAACAGCAGTATGAGGCTAATATGGAGATTTTGAGAGCAACTTGGCCATCAGCATTATGCCCCTACTGCCATACTACTTGATTTTGCTAGACAGATGTCTGTCTGAAGTGAAAACATCTTGAGGGTACCTTGGAAGCAGCTTGAGAAAATATTGGTTTTAGCAATGCCTTTGAAAGGGCAGGGTCTTCTCTGCATTGTTTGGAGGCAGACTCAACAGCTTTGTATAAATTGTGCTCTGAGCTACAGAATTCCAAAATCTCACCCTGGTATCCCTTTATGGTTCAAGGGTTGGGAAAATGCTAATGGTAACTCAGCTCAGACTATTTCTATTAGCCAAACTCTTTTAGTTGCAAGCGATAGAAACACAACTGAAATTTCTTTAGGTTAAATCCTTTTAACTAGAGACTTGCAGCTACACTTTGAGAATAGGTAAAATTGGAGACAGGGACGCTACCAGGATTTTTGCTGCTCTCTGCATATTACACACACAGCCTAGCTTCCTCCATATGGCAGGGGATATGGCTGGTCCTTACATTTTCGTCTTTGTCTTTGCCAACAGGGAGAGATCACCTTTTCTCTTGTTCCAACTTGAAAATTCTTGGAGAAGGACTCTGGCTTGCTTTTGGTCATGTCCACACCCTCAATCAACCATCCACGGAGAGTGGAAAAGAAGTACTCTGATTGGAAGATCCTATTAATACAATATTTGAATAAGGGAAGGAGCACTTCCCTTCCAAAAAGAAAGAGGCATTCCTAGGAAAATGATGGGTGCCAGGAAAGCCAGGCAGTGCCCACTGCACTATCATATGGGCATTTGGATAGGTACGTGTAAGAAATGGTTCTGAAGCAGAAAACTACATGGCTATAATGTAATGAAACATGTCTTAGTTCTGCCCTCACATACTTGAGTGATATTGAGGCACATTATTCATTTTTCTGTATTTTGATCACTAAAAGCAACTGCTTTTTCAACTTAACTAGGGTCAGATGACAGGTGTTATTCATATTGACATCTGCAGAACCAAGAACAAAACCCTCGATAAATACTCAATGTTGTATTTTTGTTTGTTTTTTATTTTTTAGTGCATGGACTTGAATCCAGGGCCTCTCACATATTAAGCAAACCCTCTAACACTGAGATACACACCTAGTCCTTTATAAAAAATTAATATGCAAGCAAGATTTGTAGTGTTGCTTATAGAGATACTTAGAACAAATGTATTTTTTAATGAGGAAAAGAAAGCAAAATGAATATAAGCAAATAAGAAAGATAAAGTTAAATGCATATCATAAAATCTTGTTAGAAAGCAATGATGACATATTTGCCTCTAAGCTTATTAGTACTCAGAGCAAATATGGACAATGAGAAGACACTGACAATTAGGGTTGCCAGATAGAAAATATGACAACAATAATAATAACAGGATTTTTTTGTTAGGTACCGTAGAGTCCGATCCAACTCATAGTGGCCCTAAGTACAAGAAAACAAAACACTACCCAACATTGTGCCATGCACATGATCTTTTTATGTTTGAGCCCAATGTTGTAGCCATTATATTTCTTCTCATTTTGAGTCATACCACAAACACATGGCAGAATAATAACAGGAAGCCTAGTTAAGTTTGAATTCTTGATAAAAATGAATAGTTTTAGTATTCCATATTTTTGATGTGTTTGCAATATACAGAGGGTACAAAAAAGTACACATATATTTTGAGAAAGCCTGCAGCCATAGCCCTGTGGCATCCGATCCCGTCAGATCTCGGAAGCTAAGCAGAGTCGGGCCTGGTTAGTACCTGGATGGGAGACCTCCTGGGAACACCAGAAGCTGTAGGCTTGGGAGAAGGACCTGGCAACCCCCTCCCAAAAATCAACCTGCCATTGAAAACCCTATGAATAGCAGAGAGGCACTGACAATAGTGTTTCCCCTGTTGTACAGAGGGTCGCTATGAGTCGGACACCGACTTGACAGCACCTAACAACAACAACAACATTTTGAGAAAGGAAAACACTATATTAAAATTGTAATAATATATACCAATAGAAAAAGATGAATACAAGTCAAATTTGACTTCTGCAATTACAAGAGGTGCTCAAAGTGGTTACGATAGCAGAAGCAGCAGGACTTGTTGCTGTGTGAGGCCTCCCAAGTCTTTCCTTGTGCACATCACACACAGTACCATACATCTCAAACTTATCATGAATGTGTGCAGTTCCTAGGTATTTTGGAGATTCTATTGCATACTCATGCCTCCATTGTCATTGAAATTCCACAATGTTCTCACATTCCAAATACCACTTAAAAATGGTCTTGCATTCCTTGAACAACAACGATGCTTTGGCCACTTTCTTGTGTTGCCCTGCCTGTTGCATGATGGCACTAGCATTCATTTGATTAATGCTCTCTTTTGAGCAAATGTTCTATTACATATTCCTACTGTAATTCAGTTCAACTTTGAAAAGTAATATATAGTTAACATTCTTTAAAATGTGTATATGTTTTTGGCACCTCTGGTATTTATATTAGATAATTATTATTTATCAAAAATTCACCTTTATCTAACTACTTGTTTCTCATCTGACACTATTTATAATCAGGTTTTCCATCCTCAAAGCAGAAGATCCAAACCATTTGCTCAGGTGAGGTTAGGTTTTTACAGCACCAGATTTCTCTAGGGGCCCTTGTAAAGGAGTAATGAGATGCTTAATGATGCTTGGTTAGCAGAGCTCCTTTCGACTCTTGAGGTCTTAGTTCTCCCCTTTGTACAATTAAAGTGTTTGATTGGATGATCTACAAGTTTCTTCTTTGCACCAGTGCCCTGTGTTTGTTTATCTCTGATTTTCCATGCCCTGAGATTGTACTTGTGGACAACAATAGTGCTGCTGCACTTCCGTTGGAGCACTTACTGGAGCATTTATGTTGAACTGGATTTTTCTTCCAGTTCTGCGATCTGGTGCCTACCCCTGAGGGCCTAGAGAATCCCCTCCACTGTCTCTCATTGTACATGAGCATTTCACTGCTAAACTCCTAGGTCCAGGAGAAGCAAGGGTGTCTGCAGTTTTCTTGAAGGACATTTCACTGAGGTTTGAAGAGTGAGTATTTCTCAGGAAGCAAAAGGAGGCCCATAAAATAAAGCACCTTCTCCCAGGTGAGTCACTGAGCACTCACTCATGCCCATTCTCCACAGCCTCCATCAGGGGCTGCTGTGTCACAAAGTGGCTAAGGTACAGAGCTTTAGAGGAGTTTCCTCAGTTTTCCACAGTGAACCCCAAGAGTTTAAAAAGCTGTGATAAGGACGCATCGTCCAAGACAAGCCCTCTAAGTTAGATTTATTTCTTTAACTACCATGTCCCCAAGATTTTTTGAGAAAATAGAATCTGGCATATCCTTTCCCCATCTTGAAATCAAAAATTTTCTGGTGTTATGGAACATACAGATGATTGCAAGGGGTAATATGTTAGGCTTGTGAGATCAGCCTCTAGGCTCCCTTTCTAGTCTCTTCACCTGGCCTCTGTCTGTCCTGACAGGGCCCAGCTCAGCAGTCAGACAGCTGCTTGCATTTCCCTGAGGATGCCACCCCATCCCACACTAGTATCCTTTGAGCCTTTCTCTCCCGCTTTCCAGACTCAGCTCAAGAGTCAACACTTCTAGGAAGTCTTTCCTGGTTCCCTCAAGTGCAGCAGGAATTGCTAGTCAGCTTTGAGTGTCTACCACTCTCCTTACATGAATTATGACTCTTGATTTGTACATAATTCAACCTTTAAATCGTCAGGTTCTTATAGGAAGGAATGTTTGCTCATTTGTTCTCTATGCACCTTCAGCATTTAAGGGAGCACCTAGAATAATGTTGAAGCTCAGTAATTATTTGTTGAAGGAAGGAAAGAGAAAAAGAAAGAATAAAGGGATGGAGGGAGGAATGAAGGAAGAATGTTTTATTTGTGAGGGTTCTCTAAAGAAACATAACCAATAGAAGATGTGTGTGTGTGTGTGTGTGTGTGTGTGTGTGTGTGTGTGTGTGGTGTTTATATATGTATGTGTCTATATGTATGTATGCCTGCAGCTATAGCCCTGTGGCATCCGATCCCGTCAGATCTCGGAAGCTAAGCAGGGTCGGGCCTGGTTAGTACCTGGATGGGAGACCGCCTGGGAACACCAGAAGCTGTAGGCTTGGGAGAAGGACCTGGCAACCCCCTCTCAAAAATCAATCTGCCATTGAAAACCCTATGAACAGCAGGGAAGCACTGACAATAGTGTTTCCCCTGTTGTACAGAGGGTTGCTATGAGTCAGATACCGACTCGACGGCACCCAACAACAACAATATGTATGTATATATATTCATATATATATATATATATATATATATATATATATATATATATATGAATGAGAGAAAAAGGCAGAGAGTGAAAGAGAGAGATTTATTTAAAAGTATTGGCTCAAGTTGACTATGGAGGCTGAGAACTCCTACAATCTGCAGCTCTCTGGAATCTAGAGAACCAGGAAAGCCAATGGCATAATTTGAAGTCCTGTGTATCAGAAGCACCAAGGGTGGATCCGTGTGCCAACTCAAGGACAAGGCAGAAAGGGTGAATACTCTCTCCATCTCTCCATCCTTTTGTTCTACTTGGGCCCTCAACAAATTGGATGATGCTCACCCACATTGGAGGAGGCAATCTGCTTCACTTACCAACTGACACAAACACTGAGCTCTTATGGAAATACTCTCACAAACACACCTAGAAATGATGCTTAATCAGTCATCTGGGTATCCAAGATCCAGTCAAACTGATACAACATTAACTGTTGCAGTACGCTTTGCTGCCTCCAGAATGAAGCCTATCCACAGAAGTTTCACTTATTCATTTGTTTCTATTACTGTTCCCTTGGAAACTTAACAGTTTCATTTCATTTGTTTGTGGGCTTTATACATAATTAATTTTAATAAGCTTCTATTTTTCTTTAATTCCAAAGCATGAGGATTATAGCTTACAATTACCTGGACTGCGCCCCAAGGTCTGAATCAAGGCTGGAGACACTTTGGAAGGAAATGTGTCATTGTCTATCACAGCTTCTTCTATGGTTTATCTCAGCTTCTTCTTTGGTTGGTGTTTTTGTGCTTTCAGGCATAGGCTCAGTTAGCTGCACATAATATAAGGATGAATGCAGTTAAAGTAATTTGGCTGTGCCATTCACTTGCACATCCAGCTGGCTCACCAAATGCTGCCAATTTTCCTTCACAAATATTTTTCATATCTGTTTTTTCTTCTAACAACCCTGCCACTGCATTGGACAAAACTCAGCCTCTCCCATCTGAAACACTACCACAGCCAATTGGTGGTCAATCAACCCGCTGCCTCTCCATCTCTGATCTACGCTCTTTGCTGCCATCAGAATGAGCTCCCTACAGCTCAGTTGCTCAGTTGCCTTTACTAGTCTGCGTTTCTCTTCAACAAACAGAACTGATCTCTCTAAGGACACCAGTCACATTGGACAAGGGCCCACCCTGTGGCTTCATTTTTATATTACTTCTGTTAAGACTTTGTCTCCAAATAATCACATTCTGTGGCACTAGGGATTAGGAGTTTAACATATGAATTTTGGAGGGGCACATTTAAATCCAGAGCATCACTCTTTCAGTCTCATTCACTCTTCCATGTTTTTGCATACACTGGTTTTGTTTAGAATCCTTTTGTCTTAAGTCCTAATCTCTACAGATGGAATTGATTAATTAAAATCTATTTTTCTCCTTCCTATTATTTTCTTGCCTTCATCTTCTATTATAATCCTTATTTCATGAATTATATCTGTTTGTTTCCATGTCTGGGTCCCCACATATCCTTCAGGACAGACATGGTCTAATTTCCCACTGGGTTCCCAGTGCCTATCACAGTTCCTGTCACATGTTGTTGTTGTTAAGTGCCATCACATTGAGGCTGACTCATAGCGACCCTTTTTAAAGTCCTGGCATATAGCAGGATAATTAAAAGTTTTGGAAAAATAAATTAGAAATGATGAACCAGAGGAAATGACACCTAAGCTAAGTCCCCAGTGAGCATTAAAAGTCATCCAAATAAAGGAAATGAGGACACCTGTGTAGAAAAGTGATGCAGTATGAACTATTTGTAGAACTACTAGTATATAAAATAGTGAGTTTGAAGTCGTAGGAATTATGCCTAGAAATGTAGACAAAAGGACATATCACAAAAAGACTTGTAAACTAAAGAGTTTGGTATATTATATCCATTCATCCACCATACACACATATATAGATATACTAGCTTCTTAGTTGCCTGCAGCTGTAGCCCTGTGGTGTCTGATCCTGTCAGATCTTGGAAGCTAAGCAGGGTCGGGCCTGGTTAGTACTTAGATGGGAGACCACCTAGGAACACCAGGTGCTATAGGCTTGGGAGAAGGACCAGCCATTGAAAATCCTATGAATCTAGAGAAGCACTGACATAATGCTGAGCATAGCACAGTATTGGGGAGTATTTCATTCTGTTGTATATAGGGTTGCTATGAGTCAGACTAGACTCAACAGCACCTAACAACAACAACATAGATTTTGGGGGGTCATATTGAGTACTGCCATCTAGGAACACTTAAGTTTACAAAAACAATTGCAGTCAAATCTATGGCTTTGAAAGGTGATGGAAAAAAAGAAAAAACAAAACCTTTGGTGATACTACATTATTCTATTTATTATGTTAACTTTATTTTATTATTTGCCATGCTACTATATTAAATATATAGTCATTCATAAACCAAATCTCCCCAAAATTATGATTATAATAAGTTAAATCTAGCAGGTGAGAGTTAAGAACTACTCCTTCTCACTTCCATGTTGTTGTTGTTGTTGTTGTTGTTGTTGCTGCTGTTAGGTGCCATTGAGTCGTGTCCGACCCATAGCGACCCTCATAGGATTTTCAATGGCTGATTTTTTCGGGATTGCCTCAGCAGTGGATTGCCACATCCTTCTCCTGTTTTTGTGGTGCTGGGAATCAAACCCAGGACCTCAGAGACTGCAGAGTAGTGCTCTACAACTGAACTAAATCCCTCCCCACTTCCATGATAAAAAACATAAAAGTCTTTTTTCTTATTAGTATTTTAATTTTACATATTGTAGGAGGTGGAATGATAATTTAACTCCCATATACAGGGTGCAGTCATCAAATCAAGAATAATTAAAAATCTTTACTTGGCAGGGATCTTATATAACCATCACATGAAATGGGAGTACTAAAATATTTCACTTTTAAAGATAAAAACCTGGATATTGCTAATGAGCATGTCACAATTCATCTCTTTTAATAGTCAGCCACTTACAGATTCTATTCGATCAAGCTACATGCCCCAGTTCCCTCTCTTCAGCAGTTTGGTCCCTTCTCCACTATCACAGAGTAGCCATCCACCCAGAACACAGCAGGAATATAGTTGGCAAGCTTACTTTTCCTCATTACAAACCTATGGTTTGCTGTTAGGTGCCGTCAAGTAGGATCTAACTCATAGTGACCCTAAATACAGCAGAACAAAACATTACCCAACACTGTGCCATGAACACGATCTTTTTATGTTTAAGCTCAATGTTGCAGCCACAGTCTTTCTTCTCATTTTGAATTGTTCCACATCAGCAAAAGAAGGTCCCAGGGGCTTTCCTCCATTCCCATCATTAAGGTCAACTCTACTTTAAAGAGGCAATTCTTCCCCAGTAGTCTTTTGAGTGCTTTCCAGCATAATATTTGGCAGTGCTTCTCTGCTATTCATAGAGTTTTCAATAGCTAATTGTTTTGGGATGGGTTACTGGGTCCTTCTCCCTATTCTGTCTTAGTCCGGAAGCTCAGCTAAAGCCTGTGCACCATGAGTGGCCCTACTGGTATCTGAGATGCAGTGGCATGGCTTTCAGCATCCCAGCAACACCTATGGTAGATGAAGGCTGTTAGTTTATTTCTTGCCCATTTCATATGTCCATTATTAAATATCCTCTTTATATTCACTTTTCTTCATCTGTAAAATGGAAACTACTTATGTTCCCATCGAATACTCTTGTGGCTTTGACAATTATTTCTGTAATAAAGTGATTGGTCCAGTTTCCTTATTAGGTTAAGCCTTTCTACATCCATTGGCTGTAGTATCACAATACCTTTGATGTAAAACCCCCACTTTTCCATATTATATTGAGAAGGTAATCCAAAAGAAAGAATAGCCCATGTGTCAGAGCATTCATTGGAATATTATCTATCATAGAAAGATAATACCTCACTATAGGAGAACTAAGTAAATATCCATTCAGTAGGATTTTATGCAGTTCTAAGATGGCATGTTTATGAAGAAAGAGCTAAGTGTGTGTGTGGAATAGATAAAGGTGATACTCAATATTATCTCTGTAATAATCATAGCTATGTAAAATGTTGTAGTCATATCAACAATGACTTTGAGAGAACTCAAAGTCATTTAAAATCACATTCTGTAGTTATCTTTTGTGTTCCTATGAGAAGTTATTAATTCCTTATAAAAGCCCCATATGATATAGATTGTCATTTCTGCCAGTTCCTTTTAACAGAAGAGGAAATAGGACTCAAGAATTGCCCAAGAGAAGTTTTAATATGTTAGAGTAGAAATATTTTGAGTGGATTGTCTTCTTTTTTGTGTGTTTTCTATGAATGTTGTTGAATTATTTCATGCAATTTTTGTTTTAACATTTACTAGAAAGAATAGAGCTTTACCTTGCAATAAATAACAAAAGCAGTTCATTCTAAATTCTGTGGTTAGAAATGTGAACTATAGAATTGGACAATCTCTTCATTTTGTTTCTATTGTGGAAAATACCTCCCAATTCATCTGGGTCTTGAGTTCTTCTACTCCCTATGTCCCGGATTCTCAAGTGGAGTGGTCTATGCATCCCTTCCTTGGGTGTTTTCCCATGATTACTCATGACAGTGCCTGAAAATCTCTGTTGACCCATTAGCTAAATAAAATAATTCAGCTTGAGCCATCCCTTGCCTGAAAATGTAGCATGGTTGGGTTGTAAAATGCACAGGATGCGGTGCCTGCAGCTCTCTAGGTTGGTTGGCTCCAGCCCCTTTAAGACAGCTAATGCAAGTTAGCTCACCACATCGCTGAGAAAAGACTTGAAGACTCACTTAAATGATTGACCTATTTCTGGGCTCTCTGTTGTTGCAAATTACAAGAATATACTGTGTGCATTTTCAGGTAATTTGATACTATTACCTTAAAATTCACTGGTTCCACCTCCCCCTGTCCTCCCCTGTTCAGATGGAATATCTGACCTTTTCCCTTGGCAGCCTGCTTCTCTTTTCCAGGTAACTGATGATGATTTTATACCCTGGATGATAATCAATATGTAGAAGCTGTCTTTATTGATTTGGATAAAACCACCAATTATGGCTATTTTGAGCAGAGCTCAATGGGATTAGATATGATTACATGGCAATAGGGTGTGAGCCCATCAGCACCCAGATGCTGTTGTGAGGCTGTTTGTTACAGATGAAGCACAAACAGGGATCCTTACCCAGTACCACCCACTGGACACTATCTCCACCCTTCATGGGGCAGAAACTCCAGGCTGGACCAACTGGCCATGTACATTTCAAACAACAAGTGCTTAGGACTGCATGTGTCTGTCTGGGAGACAGCAAAGATGGAATAGCTCAAAAAAGAAACAATGTCCCACATGAATCCTGTTTAGTCTCTGCTGTGCCATTTACCCAGAAATCAGAGGCAGCGACATTTCCAAGAATATATGGATTTCAGGTAGATCAGTAAGAATGTCAGGAGGCATGAAGAGAGAGCACAGCAAGTGCTAACAAAGCAGATATCCTCACCTGGGAAGGCCCTTCTCATGATTTCCACACATCCTGTTAGTCACAGATTCACTGCGGCCTCCTCTAAGATTTTCTGACGTCCTTTCTGGGAAGCACCTCTGTACCCAGTGATTAGGAGCAAGGACTGTGGAACTAGCTTGCTGCTTCTCATGAAATGACTTCATGCAAATTACCAAACATTTCTGTACCCTTTGTAAAAGAGGGACAATAGTGAAATACTCCTAACTGTACCTGGGTTCCATCCTTAGCTTTCTATTTGCACTGAAAAAGCACT
This sequence comes from Pedetes capensis, assembly GCA_007922755.1. NCBI lineage: Eukaryota > Metazoa > Chordata > Mammalia > Rodentia > Pedetidae > Pedetes > Pedetes capensis. The sequence continues at coordinate 78,879 of VMDO01002435.1, forward strand.
GGAGTTGGAGCCCAAGGGCACAGCTCTGCTCCCTACCCTTACTAGCTGTATAGGCTATGCCTACATATCTTCATCTGCAGCAACTAGATGATTTATCAGGTACAATAACCATGGCCCATGGAATGGACTCTCTGATGATTATTTCTTCCTCTCAGTTTCTATATAGGTCATCTAATCCTCAAACAACTAGGAACACATAATTCTTCCGGCCATTGAGAGCTAGATAGCACAATAAGGTCATAACAATGATAACCAAATAGCCATATTCTACCTATGGATTCATGCATCCATTCACCCATTCAAGAAAGTTTTTTCTGAACCTCCTATATTTGCTAAAGTCTGCAGCCATACCCCCATGGCATCTGATCCTATCAGATTTCAGAATCAAGTAGAGTCAGGTCTTGTTAGTACTTGGATGGGAGACCGCCTGGAAACATCAGGTGCTGTAAGCTTGGAAGAAGGACCCAGCAACCCACTCTCAGAAAACAAACAGCCATTGAAAACCCTATGAATAGCAGAGAAGCACTAACAATACTGTTTTGCCTATTGTACGTAGGGTCGCTATGAGTGGGACACCAACTTGACAGCACTTAACAACAATATTTGCTAAAAGGAGGTACAGTTATGAGCACTGGGGTACAGCCCTGTAGTTGTAAACAAATAAGGTCTCTAATACAGGGAACCCTACATCCCAGTGAAGGGGGATTGATACTGAACATATGTAAGCAAATAAATGAAACAAGGTCATGTAAGTGGTGTAGGAATATAAAGCAGGTTATGTAGCTGAGAGTGACAAAAGCAGGGACATTGGGGAAAGGCTCTAATTTGATTACATTATGTCACCCTAAAGGATGACAATGAAACTAAGACCTGGAAGCCAAGAAAGATCCCTCCACTTGAACTTCTGGGCAGAGTTAAAACAAAGCTGTGAGGGGAGACCAGGCTGGTATGTTTGAGGAACACCAAAGTCAACCCAGAAAGTCTGTACAGCACAGCAGAGAAGGGATCCTTTGGCAAAATCCCTGGTACCCCACCCCCACTGAAGTTTGCTCCTATTTCAGGATTCCTACACTGACTCAGGAACTTTTATGACTCAGCTCCTGGCTCCTTTATGGTCACTCTCTGCAGACATGTGAAATGCAGTGCCCAGGCCTACTGTTCCTATAGCTCCTACTATGCCATCCAATGTCTGCATCTGTAGCCCAGTGGCATCCAATCTCCTCAAATCTTGGAAGCTAAGCAGGGTCGGGCCTGGTTATTACTTGGATGGGAAACTGCCTGGGAACACCAGGTGCTGCAGGCTTGGGAGAAGGACCTGGTAGCCCACTCTGAAAAATCCATCCACCGTTGAAAGCCCTATGAACAGCAGAGAAGCACTGACAAAGTGTTTCGCCTATTGTACGTAGGTTCACTATGAGTCAGATACCGACTCGATGGCACCTAACAAGAACCTAACAATGCCATCCAATGTTGTCATGTTGACAAGCTTCTGCCTGCTACCCCATTCTCCTTCATAAACAGGACAAGGAGGCATGTTTAGGGAGCAGAATAATCACTCTGGGTATATTGCACTAAGTCTCAGCCTACAGAGTAGCATTGGTTGCCAATTCCTTTGCCAGCCCCAATTGAGTAAAGTGCACTTGTATGATGGTGTTTTCAGTTTGCTTGGGTAACCCTAGATGTGCCTCCTAAAATCATCTCCCTAATTCTGGAGTCCACATGATCTAAAAGGTGTGGAATCATGTTCCACTCTATATTACCCTTCCCTTATCCAGTATAGTCTAGAAGACAGGAGCACAGCCTTGGGTTCAGATGGACCTGAGTCCAAGCCCTTTCTTTTCCACTGATTAGATGTGTGAACTTGAACATAGGATATAATTTCCCTGTACCTCAGGGAAAATCAGGGAATAATAATATCTATATTATAGATTATAAAGCAGGAACACATGGCCTATCATATAAAAAGGCACTCAGTAATTTTTGTTGTTGTTACTTCTGGACCAAAATGTGCACCTGAACTTTATCCTTTGGATAACAGTTCCTGCCTCACTTCCTGAGATGCTAAGACATGATTTATATTCTCTGTGGTTTGGACAAGATGAGACACAATCTGAGAACCACCCATCAGCTGGTTTGTTGAGTTACCGATTCCTTAATTGTTGAGTCACTCCTTCCTTCAAAGAGGATCCTCAGACCCTCACAGCAGTAGAACTGTAAGAACCTTCTGAGAAGAATCTGAATTTACAGGAGATACACCACCTAGTTCCTTTTTCTAAGTCCCTTAAAACTGCAGAAAAACTAGAGCTCATACTATACTGGCCACTCTGATTTGTGCACACACCTGGACATGCTTTAACTTCATGATGTCAGAAAACAAGTCTGAAAAACCACTGAAGGCCACTTACTATTTTTTCTCTTGCTTTTCATGTGCTTTTGAGTTACCAAAGAACATTCTTGTTAAGAAGGAAAAAAAAGAAAGAAAGAGAAAGAATGCTAGTATAGTTTGCCTTTCGAGAGAGCTCCTTACAAAACCTGCAAGCTTTTTCAGGAGTGAAAGACAGAACAATTGGAAACCCCAAGTGTGACTTCTGGCCCCATCATTGAAAGCTGAATTCTCCTCTCTGAGACACAATGTTGGTCTCCATTGCATAATTTAGACTCCTGGCAGGCACTTAAGTCCTATTCACACAAGAAGCAGTTCAGCTTGCAGCAAAGGTGGAATATGCAATAGGCTGTGGGGTGGTTTTGGAATAGATCTGATGAGAGAATTTCCCCACTAATCTTCTGTCTATTCTAATACCAGCCCAGCCTTTGCGAGGCAGAAGGAGGATAGAGAGTAAGGCTATATGTAGAGTGAGCCAAGAAATGTAGCAGTATATATGCAAGTATTCCTTCTCAAATATAGCACTGGTAAATGGATCACACTTTACACTGATATTTTGTGCTGCTTCTGAGCATCTTGCCAAGAGCTATTCAAAAGACAGCAAATACTTTAAGGTCAGGGGTCTCCAAGTCTGAGAAGAATAGGCCCAGCTGTGGAGTAGGTTAGCACTTCTGAGGAAGTCGCTTTTCACGTTTTGTAGGCATGTTTGTATCCAAATCATCACCAAGGCAGGAAACTCATCTGTTGGGTTTTGTTTTGTTTGCCCAGCTTTGGTTGCTTGACCATCAGATTATACAATCACTGAGACTCAACATGCATCAACTCAACTCAGCTACAAAGATAGCAAAACATAGCATTTTTTAAAATCTGCCAATCTTTAGAGAGTTGAATCGTATAATGTCTGTAGCTTCCCAGAGTGTTTTCCCATAGTCAGCCTGACACCACCAGACTGATGGGTCCTCACTAGGTGATATTTATGGTTACTGAGAAAGAAAACAAGTCCCATCCCAAATCCTGTTCCCTTTCCCTCTGCCTGTTCCCTGGTTATTTCTCTCCTTCCATTATTCATTCAGTTGGCTCGAACTTCGCTTAATAAATGAATTCATTTCAACATTCCTTGGTTTTAGGTATCACCTAATGTGAAAGGCTACCCACTCCCTCTTCGATCTCCAAATCAGTGCGACTATCTGCTGAACACACACCCCTGTGTGGCTGCCTCACACACTCACCTTCCATACCTGTGGTCTCTACCTTCTTCCTACCTCAAATCAAGGTTAATTCATCTCTTTCCTCTTCTTTCTCCTCAATTGCTAACTTATGGAAAGTCATTAGCACATTTTACCCAAACCAGAAATCTGAGGGTAATTATCAATTCTTCTGGCTCCCTCACCAACTTCATACAATTGATTAATAAAAGTTGCCCATTCTGCCTATCAATATCTCTTAATTCTATGACCTTTTCCTGTTGTCACTTTAGCATAAATGAATATCATTTCTTACCTGTATCACTGTGTCACTTCTCACTGCTTGGATTCTTGTCCAACTCTAATTGATTCTGTGCAAGTAGGTAAAAGTGATTTTTCTGAAATCCTTATCTGACTTAGTCACTCATTGTTAAAACCCTTCAGTGGCTCTCCATGGCCCTCAGTTCTAGCTCCTTTGTTTGGCTTAAAAAGCCTTCCACAACCTGAGCCTTTTCTGCCTATATTGCCCCAACTCCTACCACCATCTGCCACTTCCACACTCTGTCCCCCTTTCCCTTTCTCTCTCTCTTTTTCTTCCTCATCTCTGTCCATCAGTGCATGGCACTCTTGCTTCCAAGCCAGCCTTCTTCTTCCTTCCTGCCTATTTCTTGCTCTTTAACCAGGACTGAGCTGGTAGCATATCCTCCAGGAGGAATTCTCTGATCACCTTCCTCCCCAATGAGACAGTGTCTCCCTTAATGACAGAACCCATTTTTTCCTCACTTCTGAGTCTGCAATTCCTAGCATAGGGCTTCCTACAGAGGGCTCAATAAAGGCTCCAAGATTAGACGAGAATCTCAATCTCAGTGCACTACAGTCTGAATGGCAGCCCTAAAGGCAGCATATCCTCTTACCCAGCAGGCCTCAGAGGCCTCATGAGAAAGTTATTGAATGTCTTGAGTTCTTCCAGGACCCTAATATGGGCATGTGATTAGATCCCCATTGCTTACACCTATTAGCTAAGCAAGTTTCCTGCACCCTTCTACAAACTCTAGATGGTCCTATTTTCACTTTGCAGGAGAGACAATTGAGGCAAGGGAGTTGGTAGAAGAAAGTACTCCAAGAGCACTGAGCAGGTCTATCTTGATATTATCCATTGAAACTCAGTAGGAACACAGAAACTAGGCAACCTGAGGCAAAAGAAGAAAATGCCAGTATATTAGATTCATGCTTGTAAAGAAATGATAGGACGTAGAACAAAATACTAACATTAATCCTAAATAATGACAAAATAATCATAATTAATTTATGATGAATATAAAAATATATTACATTTATCTCATTTAATTTTCACAATAATTCTACTAAATAAGTTCTATTTTTAATCTCCATTTGTTACAAGACATGGAAGCTCAGAGAAGTTCAGTAACTTTCTCCGAGCCACACACACTAGTAAGCAATATGGTCAACACTGGAACATAAATTTGCCTGATTTCAAGGTCTACATTTTCCATCATCAAGCCGTATTGCCTCCCTAAAGAGGAAATTAAAAAATTCAGGAAGACTGATGCCTTATGGGGCAGTACATAATAGGCATTCAGTAACTATCTGTTCAATGAAAATGAGTAAGTGAATCTGCCTAGAACTCTCTGTTGGTTCATTTTCCAGTTTCTTCTGATAAAAGAACAGACTCCCCAGGGATCATCAGCCAAACTAAACAGTCTCTTTTAAGATTTTTTTAAGGAAAAATCTAACCATTGACCATACTGGGCATGATTGAGATGCAAACATCTGGAGTAACACTGTTCAATAAGTCCTTCTGTGACTATGGAAATGTTCTATTACTGCACTATCCAACACAAAGGTACCCACATGTGTTTATCAAATACGTAAAATGTGGCTCATGTGGTCAAGGAACTGAATTTGTGATTTTATTTAATTTAAGTAATTTAGATGGTCACTTATGGCCAAAAGATAGCAAAGAAGTTGCACTCAACAATTATTTATTGAAGTTCTACCATATATTCGCCTGCAGCCATAGCCCTGTGGCATCCGATCCCGTCAGATCTCGGAAACTAAGCAGGGTTGGGCCTGGTTAGTACCTGGATGGGAGACCGCCTGGGAACACCAGAAGCTGTAGGCTTGGGAGAAGGACCTGGCAACCCCCTCCCAAAAATCAATCTGCCATTGAAAACCCTATGAACAGCAGAGAAGCACTGACAATAGTGTTTCACCTGTTGTACAGAGGGTCAATACCGATACTCTCTGTTGTACAGAGAGTCGGATACCGACTCGACAGCACGTAACAAAAACAACAACAACCATATATTCAGCACTGAGCTAGATATCAAGGATAAAGAGAAGAGAAAAATAAAATAATGCCTTGTCTTCATGGAGCTTAGTCTCATGAAGTTAACTATCAATCACATAATTAGGCCAATAAAAGTAAAATTATGATAATTGTGAGTGTAATGAAGGAAAATGACAGTCTGTTGAGACCTGGACTGGTCCAAGTGGCTTATAGAAGGTTCCAGAAGACGTGTTCAAGTTGAGATATGATGACATTAGCTAGGTGAGACCATTCCATGTACAGGCAATTTTTGGCAGAAATCCTGTGGCAGGTTGTCAGCATGGGGTCACACTCCACCAGATATTATGAAGCCAGGGGAGCATTTCCTGTCTTCTTGCTAAGCACAGTGTGAATCTGTTGAACTTGTTTTTGCTGGGAAGGTGAAAGAGATGATACAGCCAGATAAAATAACTCTGACTGAGGTGTGGAGAAGGTGTTGGGAAGGAATGAGGGGATATAGGTGTGAAGAGTCTGTAGCTCAGTGGCAATCTCAAGGAACATGGGAGCTCAACTCCCAACTTGATGAGTACAACATCCATGTGTCCACCCGCCTTTGCCTTCTGTGTGTTACAACAGGCATGAGGCTGAGAGCCAGTGAAGGGCTCCTGGAACTACCGCTGCCCCTACATATTAGCAATGTGCCCTTCCCAAGTTGCTAATCCTCTCTGAGGATGTTGTTCTTTCATGTGTAAAATATATCCTGGTAGAATTGCTGGAAATGAAGAAGCAAAAGGTATATGAAAAATAAAATACTATACAAATTCCCATAATTGTAGTACCTGTCATTGAGATTTATATACGATTCACCTAAGGATAAGTTCAGGGGATATTATGGTTAATAAACTGTCCTCTCCTAGGAAGCTTGGAAGTATCTGCAATGCAGTGTAAGCTCTCACACATCCAAATTAACATGAGAAATTTAATTAGCTGAAGATACAATGGAACATAAATTAAACATTCAGCATGTTCTATGCAGCATCACTGAAAACTCATGGTTATCTTGGTGTTATGCAGCTATACATCTTAGCTGCATCCACTAACCCTTTTTTCCTCCCATGTTTCTGCTTACCTCTACTGAACTGGGTAAGGGGAGGCAGGGGTGTACATAGGTACACAGGCCACACACATGATTCAGTCCACCAGTCTCTCACTTGTCTCAAAGCATTGTGGAAGAGGCTGCCTTCACTCTAGGGTGAACATATAACTTATGGGATTGTTTTAATTGAAGGAGTTGCTATTAATAACTACAATGGGGCAAAAAGCATAAGCCATAATCTCCTAGGCAGGATGGCAGTTAAGGTGGTCTCCTTTCTCATGCTCCACCTAGAGCCACCCCTCCTATGCTACATGAATGCCTAAGCACAGGACTGGGTAATAAGCCCCTCCCACATGAACTTGCTGAGCCACTTTTACCTCTGCCCTGCCTGGCACATCTTACTTGTCCTCACACTGAAATCCCTGCCTCCACCATCTATTGGCAATCCACTCACCATACCGAGGTTGCTGCCTACCTGTTTTGGGTCAACAGCACCTTAGGGTAAACTGTAGTGAGGATTGCAAGAGAAAGGAAGAACATTTAATAAGTTCACTGAGCCTAGTCTTTTTGTTTACATCTCTCCTCTCACATGTCATCACTCTCTCACTTTTCCTTTCCCATGAGAAACCCATTTCTGCATTTCCCTGGTGACTTCTCTTTCCAGACAACCTCTAACAGCTCACTTTATGATGACTCCCCACCTAAGAGCAACTCAGTCTCAGGAAAGGAAGACAAGGTGCACTAAACACAGGATATAAGATGAGGGATGTGAGTACCATGTTCAAGAAACAATAAAAACACTTTGTTGTTGTTGTTAGGTGCCATCGAGTCGTGTCCGACTCATAGCGACCCTCATAGGGTTTTTCAACGGCAGATTGTTTTGGGTTTGCCTTGGGAGTGGGTTGCCATGTCTTTCTCCCATTTTTGCCATGCTGGGAATCAAACTTGGGACCTCAGAGACTGCAGAGGGGTGCTCTACCAATAGCTCAGTTGGTAGAGCTCTGTGCTGAGGTCTCTGGGGTCCCAAGTTGAACTCCCAGCATGGCTAGAATGGGGGAAGGACCTGGCAATCCACTCCCTAGGCAATCCCGAAACAGTCAGCCATTGAAAACCCTATGAGGGTCGCTATGAGTCAGATACCAACTCAACGGCACCTAACAACATAAAAACACAATAATAAATCGAGAAAGACTTCATGGAGAAGATGAGATTGAGAAAGTCATTTAAGGGTGTGGGCATGTGGGGGCCACTCCAAGATATATGAATGTATAGGCAAAGGTCAGGGGCAGGGGAAGTCAAGAATTGCAACTAAAATTATCTAAAGCACTGAGAGAAGTAAATCAGGCCAGAAAAATTGAATCCAGATGGAAAATAAGAGCTTTGGATGTCACATCCCACCATTTGGGATATTTTCATTAGGTTACAGAGAGTTATTGGGAATATGGGGAGGTTGTGAGCTAATCTGAGCAGCATCTCATGAAGATAGATCTTAAGAGTCAAATGTGAAAGAATTTCATTAGGTAAGGGATCAAAACCAAGGAAATCAGAGCAAAAGTTTTTGAATGACACGGCCCAGCTTTTCTAAGACTTCATTGCCTGATTCTTTGTTTATTGTACACTCACTTTTGTTCTGATGTATTTATTAGCCACTTAATACATATTTGTTCATATGTGTGCCCAAAGTTAGACAACGAATTTGACCCCAACTAACATTGTTTTATTCATCCCGCATCCACAGAGGCTAGCAGCATACAAGTCATGTAGGGACCCTAAGCAGATATGTGTTGATGGAATGGACAACTTCAGGTGTTGATCTATTTTAGCAACAAAGATAATGACAACAACATTAGTAGTACAGTGACAATGGGGTATTACTATGGATAAGACAAGTTTCTAAATGCTTCACATACATCAAATAATGTAATCTCAGTAATCTTATGAGATGAACATATGACTATCACCATCATTTTCTGATAAGCAAACCAAGACCTATAAGTGGAAATGACTTGCCCAAGACTTCACAGATATAAAGTAACAGAGCTAGAATAAAAATCTTAGCATCCACTTCAGAGCCTATGCCCCACTCACTAAACATCACTTATCTCCTTTCTTGGGTGGCCTACTGATTTCTTCATTTTTCAACTTTCCATATTCTGCCTCACATATAGACTAGTAAGAAGCTAAGACATTCAGCAAGTAAACATTCATCTGGACAATCCACTTAGGATTCTGAATGGGAAGATTTCCCACCCTACACCTCCATGGCAACTGTGGTTACTATCAGTGAAGAGAGGCCATGCAGAGGTGCATTGTGGGGCTAATGAAGGGGCTCTGGGAAAAGAATCAAGAAGGAATGCAGGTGGCAGCAAGAGAAGATGGAAGATATCTAAAATTAAATAATGGCACCCACCCTGTGCTGGGCATGAGGTGAGGAATTTCACATTCTTTCAATCCTCACAACTGTGTTGTAGAAAACATTATTCTCATTTGATTTGTGAACAAACAGATTCTCAGAGAAGACAAGGAAAATTCCCAAAGTTGTACCTCTAAGAAGTAGCAGGACAGATTTGTTTGAACTCTTCCCATTTTATCCCCGTCTCTATAATGATGTGTGAAAACTCAAGTGGGAACATGGAAGAGGGAAATGAGGGGGCATTTGTGTTCTTTACCAGCTAGAGAGAAAGAAGACATTTGGAGAAGTGTCATTTACATTCTATGGGCCTCAGCATTAGGGTTTTGTGGGGTAAATAGGGATTGTTCTATTTTTGCTTTGTTTGGTTTTTTGGGTTTTTTATTGTTGTTTGTTTTTTTGACATGAAAACCAAATCCACCACATATTTTAGCAAAATAACAGCATTCTGTGTTATAAGAAAACCCCCAAACCCAGCAATTGCCATTAAAAAAAAACACACACACAGAGTAAAGTAGCAAATTATTTTTATTCTTCCTGATTATATAAATTACTAAATGTTTCAGAAATGCTATTATCTTGCCTTGGTTCAATGAGGCTTACCTTAAATATCACCTGGCACATATAGAGGAAAATCTACAATAAAAACCTGATGTTGCACAATGTATGTTAAAAGCAAACACTTTGCTGGAATGATGCAACCTTATATTGTTCAGTGACTCTCTTGATGTCTATATTTTTAAGTAGAACATGGGATTTGGGATTTTTATTTGAATTTGAAAATAATAATAGCAGAGAGGCAAATCTCAAAGGCCTAATGTTTCTTGGATCCTTAGTTTCAATATTTTTTCTCCAAATTTTCATTTGGATAAAATAATAGAAGTCTCTTTAAGATCTCATCAAGAGAGGACCCCTTGGAGCTCATGCCACAGGGAATATGGGTAGGGTAAGCAAAAGAGACACAACAATCCTACCCCAGTAAAAAAAAAAAAAAAAAAAAAAGAACAAATAAGAGAATATAATCCAAATATGCGTTTTACTAGATATTAGACATAAGACTCCATAAACCTTGTAAGTTGATAAAAGTGTAACCAAAAGTGACATAATAGTTGTATAATGGAAAAAGCCAATGCCATATTACTCTACTCCACCATCATTTGCTAATAAAAGGAGAAAAAAAGAACAATAAACCTTCATGATGGATATCACACCCTTTTCTTCTGATCCCAAGTATAAAAGTCACATTTGGACCAACCAGTCCACATCTCACTCCTAACAAATGGTAGAGCCTGCAGCAGCTATGCTGGCCTCTTTCTGAGGCGTGGCTGAAGTCCTAGTACCTGGAGTCTCTGGTTTCCTTCCAGAACCTCTGGGCTTGACAATGGTATTTTAGATGGTAAATCTGACAGTGTGGTGCCAAACAATTTTCAAATGAACAGTTTGTCCTAGGTGAGAGGCTTGTTTTTGTGTCCTGTTTTATCAAATCTGGATCAGAACAAAAACATGGCACTTCTTTTACTTTGGTGGCTGTACGCAACCTTTGTTTCCACTGGCTCAGGATGAAGTCAAGTTCTTCTGTCAGTGTCCCTGACTAATGGTAGCCCTCTCTTCCTTGGCGGGGTTGCTTTAAGTATTTCACTGTGTGTCTTGCAATCCAAATAATGATGTCTGAAGATACTGAGTTTTCCAATATGTCTTTGAGATCTTTCTTCCAAAATTTGTTTCAGTTCTTTAACATTTTTTCACGAACTCAAAATAACTGAGGCAAACATTTCATTTTAGGATTCTCTTCATATTTCCTCTCATAGACAAAGCCTTAAAGTCAGCCAGGACAATGCCTGAATTTAGAGAAACTGAGAAACATTCCCTCTTCAATACCTCAAATTCCTTGGAGGAATACAGCAAATAAGCCAATAATTTCCAGTAGTCAGTCAATTTTTTTCAGTAACATAAATGATACACAACCAGGACCTTGTCAAGAAGTATTACACCATCTTCTTGGTAGGGTTCTGTAAACCCATCTTTCAGTAGCATCTGCCACTTAATCAGGGTAATCTCAAGGAACCATCTAGATTTTTAAAACATTTAAAGACATACCTTTAAGAAAAGATCTGGAAGATATTATGACAAATGACAAATAACAAAAGAGTGAGAGAGAGAAAAGTGTAACATATATGACACACAAATGATCCAACTTCCCTAATGCAGAGGTTGCCCACAAGTGTATATACACCTTGGCAGGAACACTTTCCATTTTGCTGTTTTAAGAATGTGTCATATGCTTGTTCTAATATGATATTAGAAATATAACCCAGAAGGTCATACTACACATTGCTACCATAATGCAACTTCAAAAAGTAATACATAGATTATGTCTCTTAAAATGCATATACCTTTTTTGGCAACCCCAGTATATGGCTCACATAATTCAGTAGGAAAAACTATTAACAACCCCAAAGAAAAGTAGATAAAGATCATAATGGGCTTCATAGAATATTCAAATGGCTTATTAAGGTTTGAAAAGATATTCTACTTCATTTAAAAAATGCAAATAAAGACAATTTTACCTCTTGGTGAGCAAACTTTTGTAAAGAAAAAAGAAACTTGTCATTTAGGATATTGAAAAAACATGTAAGTACTTCCTTGAAATATTCCTGACAGTATTATAGGTGCAGTCTCCCCAAAGAGCAATATAAATGCTTAAAACTTAAAATAGAGCAACCACAGAAATTTATTTCATAAAGGACTTGTGTTCAGGAATATGTATAAGAATACATATTGAAACATTTTGAAATAGGAAAAGAATAGACCCATCCTAAATGACAGTATGAATATGAAGTGCTGCCCCTAGGCTTATATGTTAAACACTTGGTCCTCACCTGGTGGCACTATTTTGGGAGATGGTGGAAACTTTAGGAAATGAGGCCTAGCTAAAGGAAGTGCATCAATGCAAGTAGGGCTGTGAAGGTACTACTTTGAAGGTTCTCTTTGAAGGATGGTCTGCATTCCATCCTTTCTCTCTGCTTCCTGTCGCCATGAGGTGGAAACCCCTGCCACGTTTTCCTGCCACCATGATGGTCTGCCTAAACACATGGGGCTAAGAGATCATGGGTTGAACCCTCTGAAACCATTAGCCAAGATAAATCTTTCCTCCCTTACATTATTCTCTCAGGTATTTTGTCATAGCACAGTAAAAGTAGCAAACATACTAAATGTTTGTCAGTTAGAAATTATTAAATAAATTAACAAACATAAAGGTATACAGTGATGGAATACTATACAGCTACTCTACAGAATAAGATAAACCTATATCTACTGATATAGAAAATTTTTAAATAAATATTTAAGAAAAGGAAGGACATCTTTTTGTAGTGTACTCTCATTTGTAAGAAAAAGTATTCAATAAAGATATAAAAAGAGAGATACGCATTTTATTCATATGTACATCTGTATATCTAGAAAATTCTAAAATGGCACATAATAATTTATATTAGTTAACTTTTGCAAAGTAAAACTTGACATCAGGGTAACAAAGAGACTCCCTTCTATTGTGTACTTGTTCATACTCAAAACTTGTTAATCCTTTCTGAAAGATATTAAGATAACACAGTCAGTTTTTGTTTTATATTTGCTCATTACCACTAGTAAGAAATGTTTATAAGTGCCATAGTTTACAGGATATCTTGTACATTTATTCTTAACTGTCATTCACCATGAACCACTTGTTAATAAACATATCTTCCTGTATTATAATTACATGTTGGAAGTCGGCTTCCACAGTTGCCTGGCTCTCTAAAGGATTGTTGTTGTTGTTGTTAGGTGCTGTTGAGTTGTGTCCAACTCATAGCAACCCTCATAGGGTTTTCAATGGTAGATTGTTTCAGGATTGCCTTGGGAGTGGGTTGCCACATCCTTCTCCCATTTTTGCGGTGCTGAGAATCGAACTCGGGACCTCGGAGACTACAGAGCAGTGCTCTACCAACTGAGCTAAATCCCAGCCCCTCTAAAGGGTAGGCTGGTCTTACTTTGTGGAATGGGAAGGTACTGATCTGGCTTCTAGCTCTGTCATTACATCTCATGGTTCCCATTTTTACAGATGAGAAAACAGAAGTTCAAGGAGAGGACAAAGGGATTCTTATCTAAAGTTACAACACCTAGTTTGGCAGTTGAATCATGACTAGAATATAGGTTTCCTCCCTCTGGTCTTGTTTCTATCTTGGGGTGACCAAGGAATACCTGAAACTTTAGAAGCAATGCTGATATGACACTCATCCTGGTATGAGAATGGAGATTCAGTGTCCCTTCTTTAAAGAATGATTGTTTCATGACCTTGGTCATTCTGAGGACAGACCTCCACAGAGTATGGGTTGGAATGGAGATACTTCCTTTATTTGATTTCCAGAGCTGCTAAATAAGGTTACAAAGGTCTGAGTTACAAGAAAAGGTAGTATGGCTGGCAGGCTGCTGGGGAATCGAAGACTATGAAATGTATCTAAGTCATGCTGCTTTCTTGCTCTGTGATTGTGGACAAATGCTTAATATTCTTAAATTTGTCTCCTTCTATGTAAAACAATAACAAGTCCTAACAAGGCTTCCATGGAACTCAAATATAATAATAACAGTAACCTGTAAACTGTCAAGCACTATAAAATATGAACTTAAAATACTTCATAGACAACTAGCATATCTACTTATACTCTTTGAATTGATAATACTGTGAGACTCTAGAGATCATCCATGGTTATCCTACGATCAAATCTAGCCTGCATTGTGTCTTTAAAACTTTGGAAGTGTTATCAACATCTAAATCTCAAAGTTCAGAGTTTTTCTAAAAGTTTGGTAAATTTAACAAATTGGGCCCACATTCTATATGGTAAGTTTAGACTAAAACTTGGTAATGAGATCTCCTTTAGATGGGACTTGCACATTTAGCAGGCCACAGTCCTCACTATTCCCTTTTGTCTTAACCTTCACTCATTTACTCTCTCTGTAGGTCTTTGAGCTACAACCCTGCAGCTAATTTTCCACCATGTTTTACAGAAAATAATAAAATTGCAGCTCTAAATGGTACCATGTCTTGATCACCATAACACAGAAAGAACTGAAACACACCAACTTCTGCCTTAGCACCCTTGCCCCATAATTCATGTATACCTGACACACTGTAATGATGGTGCTCTGGCCCATAGTCAAGCTCATTTGTTTTCCACAAAACAGGAGAAAAGGGGCATTCTTTGCTTCATAGCTGATCTGGGCATCCTCTTACTGTGAAAAGCTAGGTTTCAAAAAACAAGCCTCAAATAAAAGCCTGTCTTGATTTCCCTTTTTGGCTTATCTATGGTTTCCCCACCCAGTTCTGCTGCTTCAGTTTCCATTACTGTGTGTTTGTGAACCCAATCTATTTATTAGAAACTCTTCTTAGTAGGGTGGTAGTATTACTGGACAATGGATCCTGAAGAAGCCCCTCTGCTATGAATAAACTCTGGTTAAGGCTCTGGGGGGCTTTGAGAAGACAACTTTCAGCCAGATTCTTCACTATCCCAACGGAACCAACAGACCCACAATATATGGGACCCATGTGTGAGTGTGTATAATTTATAGCATCACATAATAAGTAAGCAAATTAAATAAATCATATCTCTACAATTCCTTACCTGAGAAACATGTTAAATGGGTAGATCAGCACTAAAACCAGAAGTTAGCGATTTATGAATGCATTCATTTCCTCACTCAACAAAGTTTACTGTTGTTGTTGTTAGGTGCTGTTGAGTCAGGTCAGACTCATGTTGACTCTATGTACAACAGAACAAAACACTCTCCAACACTGTGTCATGCTCGGCACTATTGTCAATGCTTCTCTGCTGTTCATAGGGTTTTTGATGGTGAATTGTTTCAGGAGTAGATTGCTATGTCCTTCTCCCTAGCCTGCAGCACTTGGCATTCCCAGGCGGTCTCCCATTCAAGG
Organism: Pedetes capensis; assembly: GCA_007922755.1. Classification (NCBI taxonomy): domain Eukaryota; kingdom Metazoa; phylum Chordata; class Mammalia; order Rodentia; family Pedetidae; genus Pedetes; species Pedetes capensis. The sequence goes on from VMDO01002435.1 coordinate 94,207, forward strand.
ACTGACCAGGCCAACCCCACTTAGCTTCTGAGATCAGGTGAGATCAGATGCTAGGGTACTGTGGCTGCCTATTATATTCCTGACATTGCTAATACTCTTAGATAAAATAAATAAATCTGTTTCTTGGCCCCAATAAGCTCACTTGACTTTATCATTAACTATGTGTATTGGAACAATTTGTCCTAACCTCTCTTTCCATCTCAATTCCTTCCACTTTAAAATGAGGATCATACTTCTCAAGGTTTTGTTAGATTGAATAAGGTTTGTGTTGGTTATAGAGGCTTCAATTATATCAGCCAGTCCCAGAGATTTAATAAACATTGGTCCAAGTTGAACCCATAACCTTATACATAAGATCCTGAGGTCCAGAGGAGATAGGTAACTTGCTCAGATGGGCAGCTAGTTGTTGGTTGAGCTGGTTCTGAACATGACTGCTGTCATTACACCTCAGCACAGCTGAGTAGGTCCTCTGGTCCCATCCCCTTCTGCAGTGTCAGCTGGAGCACCATATAAATCACGATAGTACAATTTGGGGTTTTGGTGAACTTTGATAACTTTAATATTAATGCTTCCCTTTGTCATCCTGCATATTTTATTTTATACATTTAAAAACATTAATTTAAGAGAAAGTTAACTGTCTTTTCTGGATTTCCAAAGGAGTCCATTACACCAAAACTTTGTAAGAACTTGCTTTTGACAGTAGTTCTGAAACAGGGACAAATTTGCTCCTGCCCTCCAGGGACATTTGACAATATCTGGAAAAATTTGCTACTGGTATCTGACAGTGAGTAGAGGTCAGGGGCCGTGCCACATACTATAGAATGCATGGGACAGCTCCCACACAGCAAAGAATTATCTCACCCAAAATGTCAAACGTGGTGAGCTTAGAAGACAGCAAAGGCCAAAAAGTTGCCAGTCTTTCCATTCCTACCAAATTCCCACTTATGTTCAAGTTTTTTGATCCTCTTGCTCTCCCTCTAAGTGATCCCAATGGTTTTTATTTGTTTTAATTTTTGTTTTTCACTCTTGCACCCACCCTCCTTCCACAAGTAATATAAGTTGCCCTGGGTCTATGAGTCAGAAGCCATGTGTGCAAGGAGAGTCGTTGAGTGCAGCTGGATTTCCTGGACCAATTTCTTAGAAATGTGAGTAAGAAGTCTGCCCCATAGGCAAAAGCAAGATGGTTCATAAGCCTTTGAGTAGTTGCTTGGGCCTTGCCTTGACTTTATGGCTAATTCAGTGTTTCTGGCCAGGGTACCCTCACTTAAAACACATAGCTCTTTTTCAGGGGTAGGAGGGCAGCAGGGAGGAAGGAGGAAGTGAGCGGATACAACATTTTTTCCACCTCAGGACAAGTAATAACATAAGGTATAAGTGAAACTTCTCCCTCCTTTTTTCATTATAATATTTTCATCTTCAAAGGAAAATCTTTCATGTGCTGATTTTTTAAAATAAAGTTCTCAAATAAAACAACAAAAACGGCAATGGGTAGAACAAAGGGTAGTAGTCAAAATAGCATTTGTAAATCTCTTATAGGAGAAGCCTTGACAAATAGCTTATCTTTACTTTGGCACATTTTGCCTTACCCATCCAGGCTGTGGGAGACATCGTTTTTGGCTTGGAAGTTCTGAAAAGCATTTGTTCTGGCCTGGCATGACCAGGCTTGCCTGTGACTCTCTCTTGCTATGTAATACCAAGAAGTATTATGAGCAACTGAGGGTCCAGAAAGGCATTGGTGCCTCAGACTGATCAGGGGCTTCCCGTGAGTAAACAAGTCAATTCCAAATGGCCCCATTAACTCCAAAATCCTCACTTGTAGCTCAATACCTGGCACTAGATAAACATTTGGCAAATATTTATTAAATGAATGAATTCATAAATGATTAAATTCATAATAACCATACTTTAAGGAAAGATTTTTTTTCTCCATTTTATAGATGATGGAACTCAGGGAATTTAACATATTTGCCGCAAATTATAGAACTATGTTAATAGACTAAGGCAGGATATGGGCCCAGGTCATCTGAATGGAAACTTCTTACCATAGATGTTTTTTTATTATTATTATTTCTCTGTTTCTCCTACGGCTCTATATAAGGGGAATAGTATGAAATGGGCTAAAGAGTGATCTGGTTGGGACATCAGTCACACCAATGATAATCAGCACTAAAGACAATAGGTTGGGAAATACTATGGTAGGCAAAATTAAACAGATTTCTTCATTGTTGGCCTTATCAGAGGTTTTAATATACCAGTACATGGCAGGAATAGAGTGTAACGTTCCTCACACCTAACCTAGGAGCACATTTTAGGTAGAGCATAGTGCCAACATTGTACAATACTTCTTTTGAGAAATATTGACTAATCAGTTAGTTTGCTTCTCTTGTCTTTACTACCTGATTGGATAGTGGCCAGGATGGAGAAATCATCTCACTTTACCTCCACAACAACCAACCTGGTGAGGCATCTGTTCACCAACTTTTGGGTACAGGTACCAATGTAGAACATTTGCAGGATAAGGACCCAACCCATCATTACTCAACAATGAAAACAAAATTAAAAATAAAAGTTGCCTGTGGTTACTTCAATCCTACTGAGGGGCAACTTTCTGGAAGACTGAGCAGTGCCAGAATGCACATTCTCCCTTATTTTCACATTGGCAGCCACTTGGTGATAAAAATACATACACACATACATACGTGCAGTTTGGTAGGATACATAAGAACAAATGAAGTTGAAATAGTCTCCCTCCTCTCTTGTACTCCATGAGGAAATGAATCAAAAGTACACTGAAGATGTTGTCATGATGATCACCTGCAGGACCTTGTTTGGGCATATGTGGGGATTGTTTTGCATTAATTCTTTTATCTTTGCTATGTCCACGGGTAATCTTTTAAGAGATATGAAAATGAAACTGATAAAATGTTTTTGGTTTGGGCTTTCTCACTTGGCCCTAGGACTTTCAAAACACAATAATATGTACTTCCATGAAGTATGTATTAATTTTAAACTTGTTGTTGTTGTTAGGTGCCATCCAGTCGTGTCTAATTCATAGCTACGCTCATAGGGTTTTCAATGGCAGATTGTTTCCGGATTGCCTTGGGAGTGGGTTGCCACTTCCTTCTCCCATTTTTGCCGTGCTGGGAATCGAACTCGGGACCTCAGAGACTGCAGAGCAGCGCTCTACCAACTGAGCTAAATCCCAGTCCAATTTTGAACTTAGAAAACTATATTCCAATAAATAGGTAGATATAGTCCAAAGTACTTCATAACTATCATCTCTTTTCTACTTTTAAAATTTTTGATCGAGTTGGGCATGCTGGCTTACACCTGTAATTCCAGTGATTTAGGAGATGGAGGCAGGAGGATTGCAGGTTCGAGGCTAGAAGCAGCCTGTGTAACTTAGTAAGACTCTGTCCCAAAATGAAAAATGAAAAAAGGGCTGAAGGTGCAGCTCAAAGGCAGAGTGATTACAAAATATGCATGAGGCCCTGGGTTCAGCCCTCCAGTACCACCAAAAAAAAATTTTTTTTTTTGGTCAAAATTTATATCATTTTGCCAGGCACAGTGGTGCACGCCTGTAATCCCAGTGGCTCAGGAGGCGGAGGCAGGAGGATTGTACGTTTAAGACCAGAGGCAGTCTGCTTAATTTGGCGAGACCCTGTCTCAAAAAAACGTAAGAAAATGGGCTGGGAGTGCAGCTCAGTGGTCCAGCACTTGCAAAAAATGCAAACGTGAGGCCCTGGGTTCAACCCCAGTACCACAAAAAACATATATATATATATAATATATATATATATATATATATATATAATATATATATTATATGTATATATATTATATATACATATATATGTATATATATATACATTATATATGTGTGTGTGTGTGTGTGTGTGTGTGTGTGTATATATATATATGTATATATATATATATATATATAATTTCAATGTGTAGTCATTTTTCAGTTGAGAAATGGGCATCTAGCCACCTAAGGTAATGCTGAAAAAGCCCCTAATATATAAAGCCATTGTTGGGGGGAAAGTATCATCAAAAGTAAAAAGGAGGTATTTTAGAACAGTGAAATTCATAAGATTCACAGTCCTAATTCAACTACACTTAGCATGGTAAAAAAAACATCTAGGAGCTAATGTCTAGATTTGAAACTCAGCTTTGTTATCTACAATCTTAAAAAAGTTATTCAGGCTTTCCTGAATGCTTGTGCCTCAATTTCCTCTCTGAAAGATGAATAAAGATTATAACCTACCCTTCATGATTAGGAAGACTCAACATATGTAAAGTGAATAGCACAGTGCTTGGTACAAACTAGCCTTCAACTAATGTTAGCAATAGTTAGGTTCATGCCCATATGGCCATGAAAAATCTCATGTTCTCCATGTATAAAATTGGTCTGATCATAATTATATCACAGTATTATAGAGAGGATCAAGTAAGAAAAAGGACAGAAGCTGAACTGTAATACACCACTTTGCAAATTTTGTTGTTATTGTTGTTGTTGTTAGGTGTCAGCAAGTTGGGTTCAACTCACAGCGACCCTCATAGGGTTTTCAATGGCTGACTGCAAACATTAGGAAACTACTTCCTTGCCTAATACAGTCTCTCCCCCACATGTCTGTCAGCTTGTCGTGCTCTGAGGGCTTGTGTGTTGCTGTGATACTGAAAGCTATGCCACTGGTATTTCAGATACCAGCAGGGCCACCCATGGTGGACAGGTTTCAACTGAGATTCCAGACTAAGATAGACAGACTGGGGAGAAGGACCCTGTAGTCCACTCCTGAGACAATTAGCCATTGAAAACCCTATGAATCGCTGAGAAGCACTGTCAAATATAGTGCTGGAAAATGAGCCCCCCTCCCAGGTTGGAAAGCATTCAAGAAAAGGCTGGGGAAGAGTTGCCTCCTCAAAGTAGAGTCTACATTAATGATAGAAATGGAGTAAAGCCCCTGGGACTTCCTTTTGCTGATGTGGCACAACTCAAAATGAGAAAAAACGTAATAGCTGCAACATTGGGTTCAAATATGAAAAGATCATGTGCATGGCACAGTGCCACGTAGTATTTCATTCTATTGTGTACAGGGTCACTATGAGTCAATCCGACTAGACGGCACCCAAAAACAACAGATATCCTTTCTGGGCACTGAACTTTTTAGGGAACAAAGGGGCTGTACTTGCCCTTTGTTCAAAAGGAGGGAGTCTTGGTCCATCATTGGTCCTTACCATCTCCATGAAAGGCACAATCTACCATCCAATGGCCTGAGCAAGAACCCAAGGTGCTAGCCATGACTGCTTTGCCTTGCCATCAGTACCCAGCTGCTGGGCACTTTCTCTTCTGTCCGCCTCCAACCCACATCCCTAAGTCCTTCCACTTCTGCATGCTCCCAGCTGCCATCCTAATTCACATAACTGTCATTTCTTACCAGAAATAGCCTCTTACACTCTCACTTCCACACCGGTCCAGTCCAGTCCATCTCCTCCTCCCCAACACAGATGGAGAAAAATTTTAAAGATAATACCACTCAGCCGGGTGCGGTGGTTCACATCTGTAATGCCAGCAACTCGGGAGGCAGTGGCAGGAGGATCAGATAGCAAGTTCAAGACTAGAGGGAGTCTGCGTAATTTAGCAAGACCTTGTCTCAAAAAGCAAAAAAAAAAAAAAAAAAGAAAAGAAAAAAGAAAAAGAAAAAGAAAAAGAAAAGAAAAGGGCTAGGAGTACAACTCAGTGGTACAGGACTTGAAAAGCATGCAAGCGTGAGGCCCTGGGTTCAATCTCCAAGTACTGCAAATGTGTGTATGTATGTATGTGTGCGTGTGTGTGTATAGCCACTCAATGTCCCTTTCCTCCAACACCTTCCCATCCTTAGGGCAGCGCCACACTTGGCTGCAGAGAAGGCATCGTGCATGCTCTTAGGGCACTGCGTTTCGGTGTCTGGAAGCTCAGGCCTGAAAGCGGCTCAGGAGCTCACGTTATTGCTCCAAACTCTCCTTCTCTCCTCTCCCCACTCACCCCTTGATCTTCTCCACACTTCCCTGTTTGTATTCAACACATCCCTGCTGGTGTGAGAAAAGCAAAGGATCCCACAAAACTCTTTTCGTTATCCTCTTTTCAGAAAAATGGGCCAATTCACAGCTGCAATCGTTGGGAGAATTTTCTGTCTGGGAGCCTGGAAACTGCCAAGAGTGGCAAGCAGCAAGCCAGCCAGCGAGCCCTCTGTTGTCATCAACCCAAAGAACAACAAAAACAACCACAACCACCACCACAACAACAACAAAACACGACACGTGTGCCCAGGCGCACACAAACCCGCCCACAGAACCCAACCAAATGGACAAGGCTTCGAGGAGAGCGCGGGGCGGCTCTTCTCGTGGGACACAGATCCCCTGGCGTCTTGCCAAGGCAGCCCAACTCCCAGCCCCCCACCATCTGTCACCAGTGCTCTGTGGGCTGTAAGTGTGCCGACACAGTACACGGAGGCTAACAAGTAGCAAATGGAGGGGAAGAAAAAACAAAGCCACCACAGGCAGCAAAAGAAGGTGGCTAGGGCTTTGACATAAGCTGACAAAAAGCCGGGAAATTTAAATTGAAAGTTTTCCCTAAAGACGTTCAGCTGCGAGGGTTGGGCTCCAGGGTAGCGTGTGCGGGGAGCCCGGCTGGCAGGGAGCGTGCAAAACCCTAGTGGGGTAGAGTTGAAAAGGCCGACTTTTTTTTTTTCAGACTCCATGCACATGAGACACTATTGAAAATCCACACTGACTGCTCATTGATTGCCCAGTAAGCCTTTCCCATATGAGAAAAAGAGAAATTTAAAAAGAAAGAAAGAAGGAAAGATATAAAAAAGAAACAAAGAAAAAAAGAAAGAAAGAAAGAAAGGAAGGAAGGAAGGAAGGAAAAAAGAAAGAAGGAAGAAAAAGGAAGGAAGGAAGGAAGGAAGGAAGGAAGGAAGGAAGGAAGGAAGGAAGGAAGGAAGGAAGGAGAAACAAAATGTTTTCAATAAAATGTCTGAAGGAGGCATTTAATAAGTACATCACATATCATATAATCCAGAGTCTAAGCTCCCTGTCAATTAATCATCCCCCAAAAGGAGACATTGGGATGAACTGCCCTTACTTTACTATTAAATCAGTTAAATTAAGTTTATGTTGCCATTTAAGAAATGTTTGGGGGAAAAAATCAGGGTATTTTTCATTTTTCACTATAGAACATATTTTTGACAAACCTGTCTACCAAAAACTGCATTAAAAAAAGATACCAGATTGGCTCAAATCTCTGCTAAAATGTATCTAAATCTTTTGCTTAACTTATGTGGACTGTGTGGATGGATGATTGTCTTGGAATTTTCATTCCTTATCATTAAATGCAGGGAGTATTTCCCTTAAAATCTTAAAATATATACACCTATGTTATGAGGCATTTGATGACTACCCACGTGTGCTTGCCATTATTTTCCTTGTGTGAGCGATAAAGAAACTAAGGTTAAGAGAGTTTAAAATTGCACAAAGTTGAAACGGCTGAACTTTAAGTTCCTTGGACTTGAGGCCCTATGGTCCTTTTGTTTTCAACAATGAGATTCTGCTAAGCTGCTGCTGTTTCTCTTTGCCCATTTACTTCTCACCACAAAGCCACAAATGCTATAAATTCCAATTCTCACCCTTCAAAAAATATTCATCAAGAATAATCACAATAAGTTTTAATCAAGATGGCCAGAAACAAACCAGCTTTCGTACTGTTTATTCTTCAGTTAGATATTATTATTTGATCACTCTTTAAGAGTTGATTACTTAAAAAAAATAAGCTCTGGAAAGGAAGTTACAACCTCCAAACAATTCTGATTGACAGTATAATAGCTTGGCTCATTATCCCTAATCGCCAGAGTAAACATATATTTACAGATAAAAACACACACCAGATGTATTTTCATCCACAAGGTGATGCTGTCAACTAAAACAGGGAATGTGCACCAATGTATAGCATCCATCATTTTTAAGACAGAACCACCGCATGGCTCATGGATGAAAGCCTGCATGCGTGCAGGTGGCTGTCATTCTGCCTTGTGTACAAGGAAGGGTTGCCGTGTTTGGGAAAGCACCAGCTACAAAGTCAGAATTAGCTCTGAGTGCAGCCTCTGCCATTTCCAGACTTATATTCTCATGCCTCAGTTTCTTTGCCTGTAAAGTGGGGATCATAATAACATCTATAGAATCATTAAGTATTAAATAAGACAGTAAATATGAAGATAATTTGTATATAGTAATCTACTCATAGTTCTTTTTTCCATATTTCTCTCTTCCCTTCAAATGTCCTTTTTCTCCAGACCGATGACTGTTTAGAGAGGTATCTCATCTTCCTCCCTCTTCCCACCCTTACACCAGAAGGTAAAAGTCAGTTTGAAGGGATTCAATATTTTGTAGACCATACTGGCCCTTTTCATGAAGATCCAGTTTCAGTTTCACCTGTAAAGACAAGAGTACATAGAAATAGCTTTCATTTCTCTCTCCTGTGGAAGTGAACAGAATTTTCAAAAACTCTTCACACAAAGCTCTGCTAAGAGCATAACGAGTCAGCAGTAAACTTCTAAACTGTGTTTCATATGTGACTATAAGTGAACAGTGTAAATTAGCGCCTTATAGCAATGCCAAGTGGGCTGAGGTTTAGCTCAGTTGGTAGAATGCTGCTCTGCACTCTCTGAGGGTCTGGGTTCAATTCCCAGCACCCCAAAAAAATGGGAGAAGGATTTGCCAATCCACTCCCGAAGCAGTCCTGAAATAATCAGCCATTGAAAACCCTGCGAGGGACTCAATGACACTTAACAACAACATCAATGCCCGTAACATACATTCATTTGTTTGTTCAACAAGTATACTGAGTTGCCTATTTGTACAGGGCAGTTTGTCAAGTACAGGGTGATAGTAGGTAGCAAGTAGCCTCAATGCTGATAAGTGATGTGGTTCTATCAGTATATTTTCCTACTGAATAAAGAAATTGTTTGTTTTTAGAAGTTGTTGTGAATTTTTAGGGTGTTTTTGAATTTTTAGAAAAATCTATTCTTATAAAAGAGGAACAATATAAAAGCTTAGGCATGTACTTCTCTTGCTGACTTTCCTACTAAATACGGTCTTCAAGTTAGGTTTCAGATTTGTAATCATCATCTTAAATTTTGTTTTTATTAAAAACTTAAACAAATTCAGACCAAATGCATTATCTGCATGCAATGAGTAAAACTTTGGCCTGGCTTAGCTTTATACGCTGCAATGAAAGCAGCCCGGATGCATCCCTCTCAGAGGCCAGGCCATATCTACTGATGGCATTAGAAAACTGAGTCCCACAGAGAAGCAAGGCCCAAAGAAAATGCAGACCCAGTACTTGCTGGCCTCTTTAAAGCTTCCTTGCTTGCTCCAAGTACTAGATGCTTTCTAAGAGGACACCTTCCCTCCTTGTCCTCAGTTTTAGCTGTCATCACTTACTCTAAATTATTCATTGATGCATACTATGTTTTGCTGGGGACCCATCTTGCTACTAACACTGGTGCTTATTCTTGTGTTCCTGTGCTTGTGTTGCCCTTTGGATTTCATGGTGAGCATTGTGGTCCCAGCAGGACGTCTTGCCATAAGACTTTATTTCACATAGATACATTCCTTCAAACCTCCTTGCCTGAAAGTGGCCTTGGCCTCTATCCATGTGATCTCTACTCCCAGGGGTGTGACAGTCATCAGTTTTAGCCGACTTCTTTGGGCAACTTCTGAACATGATAATCAATAGTAAGTGAAATCAGAGCAGTTAGAATCACAGGTCTGAGAAGATTTTAACAGGATAAGAAGGGAACACAGGAGCAGGTGATGGTCTTAGGATGAATAGTAAGGTCCTAGAAACTGGACTGGAGTTCAGAGATTACGCTGTAGTTCCTGATGGTGGAAAGAGCTCTGACAATATCAAGGTTCTATGGCTCCAGGCATCATTCAGGAGTATCAGATTAACATCTGTTAGGAAACATTAACATGTCAGCATCTTTACCTACAGGACTATGATAGTTACCTTTCAGGTAACAAACCCTAACCATTGTGAGGCATTCTCTAGGCAGTCTGCCATCTCTGAAGAAATATAACCACGACCAAGCCCATGGCTTTGTACTCCCTGAGATTCTACTCTTTTCATCTTCCCTGTCCCTGCAGGCTGTAAGCCTAACTCACTCAACCCAAATTAATCATGTTTAACCAGATCTTGGAAATTACAATGTTTTTAGACTTTGTTTGCCAGGTTGTGTTCATGCAGTCAAGGTTTCCATATGAAACAGCCAACAGAAGGGTTGTGACTGAGGGGAGTGGAACTGAGTAATAGGTGAAGGGGTAAGGACAGCACGGTGGCATGGGGCTCAGGGACACCAGAGAGAAGGAGTCCAGGTCATGAGTCAGGAATGAGTTAAGGAAGACAGCACTTTTTCAGGACTCAATAAGGACTGGGAATCAGCTACTACTCTTTCTGACTTTCCCAAACTCAAGATAAAGGATGAAGGGTGAAGATGAACTTTTTGAAGTGAAGTACTAGATGATGGTTGGACTACCAGCAAAGGGGACTCAACGTTGAGTCCTAAGAGGAGAGGCTGCTCCTGCTTTGTACCTCAAACCTCCGTTCAGGTTGGGCTCTGGAGACAGTTTGAGTTGTGGAAAAGAAGAGATGTGAGGAGACAGTCACAGGCTGGATTGGGCTTTTGAGCTCAATATTTTTCAGAGCCAACTCATTTTTGGCAAAAAATATTACTCTCTAGGCAAGTGACTATTTGCTGGGTTGGTCCAATACAACATGAACTTGTGAAACCATTGCAGTTGTTTCGCCAATTTTCCAAGTTCAAAATAGGAATGGAGTTAATAAAGGAACAGAGGCATTTTGGATGATGAAACTCTAATTTTAAAATGCCCACATGTGTATAATTTTCCACTTTCACCTAAATTCCTGTTCCTGGAAGGAGTCTTGGAAATATAAACCTCTTGTTTACAGATGAAAAAACTAAGGACATAAAAATTAGAGGATTTGCTCAAGGCCACATGGCTAACTAGAAAAAAGCCAGGATTAGAATTCAAGATCTTAGACTTTAGGAAAATATTTTTCAACCCTATTCCAAACTTCTAATTCATGAATGGAGACCATGGAGGGAATGTGAGCTATTGCTCCTGCTACAGGGAGCAATCAGAAGGGGCAACTGTGGTGATTTGGCATCAAGGTCTTTTTTCATGGGACTTTCACACAATGCTTCATAAATATCTAGTTATTGTGTGCCCATTAAGAACAAAATATTTAAAGTGTTTTGATAAAGTAGTTGGGAAAATTTATCATAATCTGATATTATATTTTATATGAACTATCTTATTTGTCAGAGGGCTGCGGTGTGGCTTAGTTGGCAGAGCGCTGTTCTGCACTCTCTGAGGTCCTGGGTTCAATCCCCAACACTGCAGAAATGGGAAAAGGATGTGGCAATCCAGTCCTGATGCAATCCCAAAACAATCAGTCATTGAAACCCTATGAACAACAGAGAAGCACTGACACAGTGCTGGGCCTGGCACAAGATCAGTGAGTGTTTTGTTCTATTGTACATAGGGTCACTATAATCGGACCTGATCCCACATCACCTAACAACAAATATTATTTTTCATAATGAGCTTGTTCATTTATGTCTTCTTTCCACAAATTCTTATGTGTCTTCCATGAACCAGTACCATTTTAGGGACTAAGGGATGGTTAATGGTGGTAAATAATGCATCCTCTTTCCTTGTTATGATGGAGCCTTGAGTTTAGTGAAGGATTTAGACAACTGTTTCCAAGTCCTACTTCACTTTACATTTCCCAAGTCCTCAGGTAGACTACAGTCTTTCCCAAGTGGCCACCATAATGCTCTAATGCTCTATTTAACAAAAACCAAACCACATGAGTAGAACACATACTTTTTCCAAATTTCACCCTTAGTCAAATATTTCATGGTGAAACAGCTCTACTATCTCAGAAAACAAAGCAAGAGGAAGTTAAAAAGCCTTAAATGTCAGGAAAGTCCGGAAACTGCCAAAAGCAGGGAAGTGATTTATTCAAGGCCTATTTGTGTTTTAGGAGATGGGAAAAATATTTTCACCTACCAAGAATGTAATTCAGAGAAATTATGACTTGGTTTCTCAGGCTCCTTCTAAGTGAACAATAAGAGAACTCGGGGGTTATTTGCCTCTCCCAATCCCCTTACAAATGAGGAACTGGAGGAGGGAGGTAGAAAAGCTCACAACTTGCCCCAGCTAAGGTAAGAGTTTAGAAAGTTCATTCTGTATAGCTCCAAGAGAGAAAGAAAAGGCCTTAACAAATAGTTTTGTTCCTCTGGTTTGCTTGGGCAGGCTGCTCAGCGGGCTTTGTTTCCAAGGACATTTGTGCTAAGCATATCCTCTAGTCTCAAACATAGCCAGAGTCTGCCAGATCCAAATTGGGGGTAAAGAAGGACATGTCACACAGAAAATAAAGGCAGCCCAGAGATTTTACCTGTGTAGATTCATCACAGACCCAGTTGCCTCTGGGTCAACCAAAGACCCTGGGGCCCCCTGGCTTCCAAGAAGCCATATCTCAAGGAGACAGCAACTCTGCTACACATGCATGGGCCCTGTGAGTTACATCTGGTGAAATCATAGTGCTTGGCTAGGCGACTTTGCCAGTTTGTGCCTTTGCTTTCTCTATGCTTTGGTTTCTTCTTCCAGTCTCTCAGCTGCATAGAACCATAATGCAATTTTGCAGAAACTAAGCAAAAAAAAAAAAAAAAAAGGAATACATTAGTCTAGTCTCTTGGAACTGCTGCCAAAGGAATTGCATCTTCAACTGATTGCCAGCCAAGTCCCTTTTGAGATTGTGTAGACTCTTACAATATTGCTCAGGGAACAAAACAAAGAGGAAGAGAAAGAGAAGGGTCGTGCTTATAATTTACAGTACATGATTATGGGAAGCTTCTTATGTTACCAGAAAGCTGGTGTCTGGGGTTTTCCTCTGCCCCAGAGGAGATGAAAATGGGAAGGGAGCGGGGAAAGTTATCTTACCAACATTTTGCAGCCAAAATCATCAAGGCCAAAATTCCTTCCTAGAAATATCAGTGGCAAGATTCAGACAATTACCACCAGTCCAACTCCTAGTCATAGGTGATTAGCATCCTCCCTTCGGTTCAACAATAATGTCATTCCAACCACTCCCCAGGGAACAAAGAAATTTCGGGTCTTCTTGCCTTACAGACATTCCCATGAGAAGTATCACAAAGGAAACCCACGTGTCAAACATTTGCCTAGAGCATCAATGCACCTTCCCCTGCTGTGGTTTGGGACTAATTTCACAATTCTTGTTCTTCGTCTTTGAGAATGATGGAGGTTCAGGTATCCCAGTAAAACTCCTCTAACCCAGCTGCCCTTACCATGCTGTCCTGAGAGAAAGAAAACAAATGGTAGGGGATTTAGGCAATCTGCTCCCCTCCAACAGTTATGACTCCTGCTAGCCTTTGTTGATCACATTCTCTTATTAAATTTGTCTTCATAGTCAAACAAACTGATTCCAAGAATCATCCCTTCTTATGATGGCTTCATCCCTTTTCTCCTCTCCATGAGAGTCCCATGACACAGAAGCCTGGTGCAGACTGATGATTATTTTTGAATGGGTAGCTTCCAGGGCTGGAACTCTATCTTATTCAGTTTTGACTTCCTACTCCACAGCTTAGTTCATGGTACAAAAGCCAATGTTGAGTCAATGTCACTGTGAAAGGACAGGGAAAGGGAAAGCTAACTGCTTCTCTTTGCTTGTTAGCTCAAAGTTCCCAAACTGGTAAGCCACATGCTGGTTAGCCCTTGCCCTGGCATGTAAACATACTGGTTGTTTATACCAAATGAGTCAATAAAAATGAGCATGCTTGTGTGACAAAGCTACTCTGGAGAAAAGAACTAGAAGAAAAAAGACCTGCCCCTTTTGCACTTGCTTGAATGTTCCACTCAAAACTCATGTTGAAGTTTAATTGCTATGGTGATGGTATTAAGAGGTGGGGGCCTTTACAAGGTGAGTAGATCATAGGGGCAATGCCCTCATAAATGGATCAATGCCATATCGTGGGAGTGAGTCGACTATAAAAGAGGACAGTTTGGCCCCCTTTTCCTCTGTCATGTGCTCTCTTCCCATGTGATGCCTTCTCCCCTAATACAATGCAAGAAGAACACCCTCACCAGATGTGGCCCCCAAGCTTGGGCTTTCCAGGTCCCAGAAATGTAAGCCAAACCAACTTCCAATGTTCATAAAGTTTTCAGTCTGTCTTATGCTATTATAGCAGTAGAAAACAGACTAAGACAGCTGCTGTATGGGCAAATATTGCTACAGTAAAGATACACTAAGGAGCACATCTTAACACAAAGCTACAAACCTTCAAGTGACCTGACCAAGTCATCCAATTGTCTGCTCCTTGGATGGTGACCTTCCTAGTCAAATTCATTCATAAGATCCTTATTGAATGCCCATTCATAACTCTCAAACACAAGCACCTCGTGCATCCATGTGCAGCATCTTCAACAGCAAGTAGAAGTTCATCCCAGCCCCCACCCACAAGCCTTCATGGGAGAAAGCACACGGCCTAAGAGTGACAAAGTAATGTTATTATAAAGACACCCTTGAAGCAATCTTATGTTCCTTTATAAATCTCTGGAGGTTAACTTTTATTAATAACAAAGTTTTGATGCATTTTTTTCATTCATTCATTCCCTCCTCAACTCCCTTGACACACCTTTATGAGCCCATGAGTCTCAGGCATTCCATAAGTTAAAAATCCTGCTTCCTAACATGTTCCTTTTTCATCTTCCTCCTACCTAGCTTGGGAGCCTTGGCTCTAATTCCCATATCTGGCATGATTCCTATCCCTTAGAATATTTAATAGATTATTGTCATTTCCCCCACTCAAATTTCAGCACTTCCTAAAAATCTTGGCTTGCACTTACTTTCTTGTACTTATTACTCCTTTCTTCCTTTTTTCAGTATGATTCTTCCATCCCCAACACCCCACCACACAGATTTATACACCCAGGACTCAAACCTAACCCCTAGTAGTGGGGGAAGGGGAGTATGTACCCAACGAACCTCAGGTGACCTAGAGGAAGCAGGGTCTGGATCCTACATATGTCACAAGACCACTGACATTTCATTCTACTGCAGTGTATGTTCAAATCCCAAGAGGGAAAGGAACTTGGAAGTTCATCCACGTCTCCTCCGCCTCTGATTACACCAAAATATTAGCCATTAAGGAAAGATTAGCATTCCATGGCGTCCTCGGAGATCTCTGAAGTGGATTCCACCGCCTTCCTCTGTAATGCATTCCAGCGGCGCATTGCACTTGAGGATTTTCCTCACTCCGAACCAAAATCCTGCTGGAAGCAATTTAAACCATTCCCCTTTGGCCTGTCTTTGTGTAGGGAAAGAGGAGAGCTCTTTGCCACCGCCCTTGCAGGGTCCCTTCACATGCTCCTTTGCCCCAACAGGCACTTCGTTTACTGATGAAAATGAGAGCCAGGCAGGCGCTGGGATGGCAGGAGATGATGGGGAGAGTCAGGTCAGGGAGACACGCTCGCCTTCCCCTCACTGGTCACCCTTTCAGCAGAGGCACAGAGGGTGCTAGACCCCAGGTTTAACCCAGCTCTTGCTTCTCATTTTCCTCCATTAAGTCTTATTCCCCTTTCACCACTTTGTGACCTACTTTCATCTCAAGTGAGGTTCCCTCGTTGCAGCGTGGAGCTAACGTGCAGCCCGGCTCAGGGTGATTCAGCTGAGCTGCACAGCTGCTCTGACCTTTTTCTTCATCTCCTAGTAACGTGAAGGAAGGAATAATGACGATCAGGTTTTCTGCTGGCCAAACCTGCTTTGCTTTTCTGGCCAAAGGACACTAGGAGACAAAGTATATTCTTCCACCCAAGACAGTAAATAAAAGAAAGAATGTTGTGGGTGTACAGGACCTTTGGAACATTTCATTTTTGTAATTGTGCATTCTGAGCTGAGAGCCACCACAAAAGACTGGTCTTTGGAAATTGAGGGGGTTTGTGGTATTATTTTGGGGCTTGCTGACCAGCTGCGATTTTGTTTCCAGCTTTGCCATTAGTTTCAAGTTCTATACCGAGGCCCCCAAGAACCTGGGGCATCTGACCAGGGGCAGCTGCCAACATTTCCCCATGATGAGCGACAGAATGTGTCTTGGCCAAGCACATCAATTTGCAAGGTGTTTATAAAGTTTCTTGATCCTTTTTTCCACCTGGTTTGTTTCCTGGACCCAGTGGTTTATGGACTGCAATGTGCCACCGGAAATGGACAATGAGATAAACACCATACTCACTTCCCTAGTAGATTGTTTTGTATAATTTTATTTTTAAAATTCTCGTGCTATCTCCATTTTCTTTTCCTTTCTCTTTTTTCCCCTCCTCTGGTGGCTGTCTCTGTTTACACAGTTTAGAGATTGGGAACACTTTGGTAGTTTTCCAGCTGCTTATGCACAAGTGTAATTGAGTCATTTATTTTTAGTGATGTCAAGACTTTGAGAAGAGAAATAAAAGGAACATTACACACTGACTAACTAAAATGTAAGAGAGTCCTCATTTGGAGGATGAAGATACAGTGGATGTGATTATTTTCAAATTGGAAGCTCTTTGCTTCTCATTTCAAAACCAGATTTGGAACATAATTTGTTTTATTTTCAGCTGGTGGGGTCTCCAGTCTCAAGTAAAATCATTCCAAGCCCTTCCAGGGTTGATAACTGGCTGGCAACTCTTCATTTTCTTCCCCTTTAAGTGAGAGTACTGCTTGGATTAATTCCTGGATGGAAAAGATGAGGCTTAAATCAAAGACCTGTGGAACATCCTGAGATCCTCACAGGAAAAGGTCATTGGAACATCATGTGGCATTTAAAATAAAACAATTAAATACAGGCAATAGCCTATGTATTTGATGACCAGCACATTCCAACCATATTGAGTTACCTCCTTTTCTATGCACCCACATGTGCTTTGAGTGTAAAGCAAACCTAGAAAATAAGAGCACCCTTTGTTCTTTACAAAACTAGCACTCAGTGCTAATGGTATTGACACAGGTATGCTTTATATTCTTTTGACTCCCTCATCTCTAGGTCCCTCCAAAAATATAAGGCAACTATTAAATCTTAGCATAATACAACACAGGATATTTGAAAATAAAATTCTATTCCAAATATTGTACATATCAGAAAGTAGTTCTGTCATACTAGTTTAGAGATAAGGGAAAAGGTCAACAAAGATGTTGAATAATTTACCCAGAGGTATACGGCCACTGTGTTGTGAACCCAGAGGGTCTCTAGTCTCTTTGTGTATAATCACTTTTCTATATTCCTCATATGGCTGTAGAAAAGCAACCAACAAATGATAAGAACATAGCACAAGGTAGATGACAAAGAAGTATTAGTCTTCATATATAAAGAACTTCAACAAAATATGAAGAAAGCCAAGTAGTTCAATAGAAAAAATGGACAAAGAATACAAACAGTCAAATCACACATAGAAATCACCAAATGGTTCATAATCTTTTAAATTATTAAGCCATATTAAAATTAAAGAAACATGTTTAAATGATGATATATACTTTCTTTAATCAGATTAATTAAATTATAAGAAAAAATGCTGGTCAGTTCCAACAATGGTGTGAGAAAATTGTCTCTCTGAAACACTTGGTATAAAGTATAAATTGTTGCAACATTTATGGAAAGTAAATTTTCAGTATGTAATGAAAGTCTTTAAAAGAAGTTTAGTAATTCCACTTCTGAATATTTATTCCAAGTCAAAAGTGACCAGGAACACTCATGTATAAAGATGTCAACTTTAGCATTATTTAAAATAATGGTACATCTTTAATATAGAATACCAAACCACTGTCAAAAATCATGCTTCTTGCAATAGAGATCCTTGCATACCCATGTTTATTGTGGTACTATTTACAATAGCCAAGTTATAGAATCTGTCTAGATGCCCATCATCAGATCATCAGATGAATGGATAAAGAAAATGTGGCATATACACACAATGGAATATTATTCATCCACAAAGAACAAAATTATGCTGTTTGCAGGAAAACAAATGGAACTAGAGAGTATCATGTGTTAAGTAAAATGAGGGAGACTCAGAAAGACAAACATTGCATGCTTTCTCTTATATGTGGAATCTAGACTTTTAAAAAATGTTATGAAAGTAAAAGGGAGACTATTTGGGAAGACAAAAGGGACCAGTGATAGGTGGGTAGAGGTGAACATGATCAAAATACATTACATACATGCAAGAAAATGTCATAACAAAACTCATTATATTATGTAATTCATGTACACTAATAAAATAAGTTCAAATTAATTGAGATCTACAGTAGAGAAAATAATTAACAAATTAGTGAATTGTGCTTCTGTTTATATGTCTATCCCAAATGTCTAACCAACTATTAAAAGTTTCTTTTTTATTAAAAGTATATAAAAAGCTTAAAATCATGCTTTTAAAAAAATAGTAGATATGGAAAATGTTCTTAATGTACCATTAAATGAAAGAGGAATCTATATGGTATTATGTATATGTTGACCCCAACATTATTAAAAGTGTTTCTATGTTTAGTAGAAACACTAGAAGGCCAGAACATAAACAAGTGTTATTCCTAATGATGAGACTATTAATGATTCTCACTTTGTTCTGAATATAAATACATTGTTTTATAATAAAAAAATTACCAAAAGTTAATATTGGAATAGATATAAGGAAATACAGATGTGTCCTGATAATCTATATTGAATAAGTTCTTGCAAATTACAATTGAATTCTGACTTCAGCTCTGAGAGTCCTGACAGATAAAGTAAAAATGGTAATAAATTGCAAATGTCATTTTTCAACAAAAAGAATACAAGTTAGTCTTTCAGAAGCCCTTTTATCCTATATTAAATAAAAAGTGGGTCTTGTTGACTACATACAGGGGGCATTGGGTAACATACTGAGCAATACCTTCATTTTGCCTCTGTAAAAGACACACACTTTGTTCAAATGCATGAGCACATAGTGGCCATTTTAAAAAAGTAAATGCTGATGAAATAAGAGTAAATTGTTGTTGTTGTTGTTGTTGTTGTTGTTGTTGTTGTTGTTAGGTGCTATAGAGTCAGTTATGACTCGTGGTGACCCTATTTACAGCACAATAAAGCACTCCCTGACACTGTGCCATGCACAAGATCTTTTTTATGTTTAAACCCATTGTTGGAGCTACTATGTCAATCCTTCTAGTTGAGATCTTCCTCTTTTTCATTGACCTGCCATACTTCCAAACATGATGTCCTTCTCCAGGGCTTGGTAAATCCTACATGTCCAAAATAAATAATATGCAATCTAGCCATCTTTCCTTCCTAGCAACTCATAAAAGACATTTTTACAGGAAAGTAAAGTAAGTAGGCAACTTTTGTTCCTGAAATATGAAACCCTTAAAACCCAGAGAGAGAGCTTAGAGGACCTTGAGGACGGACACACTTGAGTCAAAAATGTGGCACTTTCTCTCCATGATCATTTAGAGCACACAGTGATAATAATTCAATAAATGACATTGTAAGTGTACAAGCCATTCCAAGTTGTTGTTTTTGTTGTCTTTGTTTTTGCTTTACCCTTGTTTTTGTTTTTGTTTTTGTTTTTGTTTTGAGACAGAATTTTGCTATGTCACCCTGGCTGGCCTGGAACATACTGTGTAGACCAGGCTGTTCTTGAACTTGTGTCAATCCTTCTGCCTCAGCCTCCTGAGAACTGGGATTACAGGCACATGACAACATAGCTGGCAGGCGACTCCAGGTTCAACAGGATGAAAATTATAAGATTTTGGGTTTCCCAAAATTCTCTAGCAAAAATCTAGTGAAAGCTATGGACCCAATCCTCAGAAACACGTGTACAAGCATCAGATTTGGCAGAAAGTTGAAGGCCTTAACTTCTAAGATAGAAACACCTCAATTAGTTCAACCTTGCTTTCCTGAGAGGACTTGAGATAAATCATTCTGCCTAATTATACAATATTTCTTACTTCTGCAAAATAGGTCCTTTCACATGACTGAAGTAATTTATCCACAATTATAAGGCAAATTAAATGGCAGATGCAAGGTAGAAATCAGGTCTTCTAACTCCCAGGACAGGCTTCTTTCTCCCACATCCTTTGTTCATTTAGATTTTAAATCCTCCTCAGTTTCCCACAAAGCTGGTTAAAAGGAGAATCTCCATAATACATTCATGCAAATCCCATGGAGGATTCAGGTTTCTCTTGGGAACCCAGCATTTAGAAAACACCTGGAGTAAAATTAGGCCAAAAGGGATATGCCAAGTCACTAACACTCTGGCCCAGAGTTCATGCTGACATTCTATCTAACTTAGACAGTTTTTCTTCAATAAATCTTGGGCTACCTTCTGAATATGGCCAAAGTTTCTGATAGTCAAGCATACCGTCTTACTCTGGTTTTGGAAGCAGCTGTGAATCCAATCTCTCCAACAACCCCAGCAATAAGGGTGATGCCATGCCTGAAAATAGGAAAATGAAGTATAAACATCAACAAATACCAAAGCCCTGCAACTTATTTTCATGATAGTAAGTAACCATTATTTTCTTTATTTGCTAGGAGGAATCAGTGACTCATGAGCAATGAGAATTGTAGGATACCTTGGTGTCTGAGAACACAGACAGAAAATTTAGACCTTTCCTGCTATTTAACCAAACAACTGGATTGAATATGGTATCAATCAACTGCATGGCCTGTCTGTACACTGCTTTGGACTAGACAGTTGCTCTCTGTAACTTGTTTATTAGAGTCCTATTCATCTTTCTAGGTCCATTTCACATTTCACCCAACTCAGTGAGATCCCTCTGATTACCCCAGCCCATGCTCATCTCATCCTGAGCAGTCCCTACAGTACCTATCTAAGGCATAATTCTGTGACACTAAGTTGTTGTTAGGTGATGTCAAGTCAGGTCTGACTCATACAGACCCTCTGTACAACAGAATGAAACACTAACCAACACTGTGCCATGCACAGCACTATTGTCAATACTTCTCTGCTATTCATAGAGTTTTCAATGGCTGATTGTTTTTGTTTTTTGGGAGTGGGTTGCTGGGTCCTTCTCCCAAGCCTCCAGCACCCAATATTCCCAGGCCATCTCCCATCCAAGTAGTAACCATGCCTAACCCTGCTTATCTTCTGAGATCTGACAAGACTGGACACCAGGGTGGAACGGCTGTTGACACAACACTTATATACTGTTTAATAGGCCTTACTAACTGCTCCATGAACCTTATTGCCTCACCAGATTAAAAGTTATTCAAAGGCCAGAATCATGTTTCCCTTGCTACTTCCTACTGAGTACACTGCAAGTATTTAAAAATTGTTGATTGGCTGATTAAAATGAGAAAATACCTACCATCCTACCTGAATCCAGTCCGGCAGCATTCTCTGGAGAGGAGAGTTAAGTTTGCTTGCTTAATGAACTTCTGCCATTGCTGCAAGATCTAGATGAAGATGTCACCTCCTTTGCAACAGCTCCAGTGATGAAAAAGTACTGAGAATTTCTGGGCCAACCAATATGAATGAGACTTGCAGAGACCTGAAAAGACGGAACCCTCTTCTCAATCCCTAAGAGGATTTCTTTAATCTAAATATGCATTTCAAGTGGCATTGAACATTGTCCTACTGCCGTCTTTACTTGAGAACTGTGAAAGTGAAAATCCTCAAACTATGTTGAGAAGAACCTTGAACATCACTTTAATTAAATTATGATCCACCTTTATAATGGAAGACCAAATAGCCATTCAAAAGAAGATAGATATATATTGAAATAAAACAAATTGTACATAAATAATACTATTAATGTGTTTCATTCTTATAAAATTGTGTGCATGAATGCATGAATATGTGCACTCATATGTGTTATAAATACATAGAATGTACATAGAAACATCCATGAAAAAGACCCTGCCAATCATATCCTCTCTGGGAACAAGACTAGAAGACTGAAAAAAAAGGAAACTAAAACTTCAGGCACATTGGTAGTGTTTTTTAGATTTTGCAGTAAACATTACCTTTATTACTTATGTCATTTTAAAGTCAACATTGCGTGTGTTTTCCAGAAAGTTGCCAGTTCAAGTCTTCACCTTCTTCTCACTGTTCGCCATGCCTTGGTCCCAAACCACTCACTTGACAGTCACTTCCTCTCTATGCTACTTTGGCCAGTGCTCTCTTCTCCTCCAGGAATGCCCGTGTCTCTTTTATGTCTCCAGTGAACTCCTACTTGACTTTCAGGAATCACTAAAAAATTCCACCTTTTCCATGGTGTTCGTAGGATAAGCTAGTTGCTTATATCTCTGTGTCTATATAGCACTGTTCACACAGAGGTGTCTATATGCATAACAGTGCATACCAAAAATTGTATTTCCCATCCCCCTCCAGATTGAGCCCCTTCAGGCCAGAATCTGTATGCATTCTATTCATCATTGGCATCACCTTCAGTACTTTGCACAGAGCACAGAACATAGTGGGTACTTACAGAAGTGTGTATTGAAAGCAAAACTCCAAATTTTACCCCAAGATCCCTTTGTTGCACACTCCTAATTATCTAAACAATTCTAAAGGACAATCTTGTTGCTGGTACTCTCAAGAAACTTTAGTTTTTGCAGTCTTGCCAAAAGATTAAGTCCTTATTTGTATCCTGTATAATTTGATGTCACAACTGGTTCTTGGCCAACCAGGTGCAACTCTTTTGATTGAATTAAGTAAATAAAACCAAAATTCAAATGTTATATAAAGCATTAAATAGAGCTTCCCAGTCAGCCTTTCAGGAGGTGCTTCCTGGATCAAGTTGACATAAAATTAGGATGCAATTTCCAATAAATTCATGTATAGCAAATTTTCTTTCCATGTTGATATTTAATAACTGACTCAATTTGAAGGACTTCTCTTTCCTCAGTTATACATTGCTTCTGAGAGTTTCATGTCCATGCACTTCCACTATTGTTTTCCACATGTAAGAATGGATTCCAGAATTCTCACCACCAACACAAAATAAGCTGAAATAAAACTAATTACTATGAGTCAGGTGCCATGGCACAGACCTATCATCCAGTGACTTGGGAGGTTGAAGCAGGAGGATGGCAAGTTCCAGGTCAGAAGCAGCTTGTACAACTTAGTGAGACCCTGTCTCAAAATAGAAAAATTTTAATAATGGGAGCTCAATGTTAGCACTCTTATCTAGCACATACAAGGCCCTGAGTTCAACCACCAAGTACTCACACACACCAAAAAGAAAAATCTAATTACTATACCTCACAAATTACTACAGAGTTTATCATATTTGATTTTCACAACTCTCCAAGAGTTAGGAATTATTAATCCTATCTTATGAAAGAGAATACTAAGAACCAGAAAGGTTAAATAATTAATTTCCTAAAGTCATATAGCTACTAAGTGGCAGAGCCCATATTAGACTCCATTCCTTGGTTCTTCCCTTTAGGACACATGCATATGTCAGCCATGTGGTCTCCACCTAAAAGATGTGTGTATATCCACTTCCAAATCAGAGATGTTTCATTGTTCTTAAAACACCAAATATGGAGGATTCATTTTTGTTATGGTGGTTACAGATTATTTCCATTTTCAATCAGATATTGATCCAAATGTTTACTCATTAAATACTTGAAAAGTACCTATAATTTATCAGACATCATGGCAAATGCTTAGAATTAACCCTAAGAAATAAACTATATGTAGTCTGTGTTCCCATGGCAAGCTCTTTGAAATCTAATGACTAGAACTCATTGAAAGGCAGGGCTATTTTTATCTCAGAGCAACTTTGCTATAAAGAAAAGAATTATTATGGATGTGTAAATATTAATAATATCTGACATTTATTGAGGACCTGCTGCCTTCTAGGCTTGTTCTAACAGCTTTGCATGTTCTAACTCATTTAAATACTCACCAGAACTCCATAATTTTGGTGACTTTTACTAATCCTATTTTATGAACTAAAGAAACTGAGGTACAGAACAAATCAAACAACCAAGAAATTGAAAAACCAGGATAAAAACCCAGGCAGTATGAATGCCAGGAGCATTCTTTTACAAGTATTTCTTCTGCACAAGTGTTTTATTTCCTCTTAGGTATTATATTTGAGTGGAATCGAGTCATAAGATAGGAGTAGCTATAGTCATTAACTGCCATATCCTTTTCCAAAGTGGTTGTACCATTTCCCTTTTATAACACAGGAAAATATTCCCAATATATTATTCAGTTATTTTTATAACAACATATAAAACTATACCTATTATATAATAACTCTGCTATGCACCATATATATGAATGTAGGAAAAAAATTGAGAACAATGCTTTCAAAAGTTACAGATGGCTGAGGGTATAGCTCAGTGGCAGAGCAATGGTCTAGCATGCACTAGGCCTTGTTTTTGATCCTCATCATGGGAAAAAAAGTAATAGAGGCAATCTTTGCCTAGAGATTGTGAATAATCTTTATTTTTTTCTAATTTGCAGCATTGCATAATACTTTAAGATATATATTTAAAAAGGAAAAAGATTAGTAAATTATCTAATCAAAATATTCTCTTCTAGTAAAAAAAAGTCAAAAGATGCAAAGAATTAATCATGAACCCAGTCATCTAGAGGAAGAAAAAGAAATCTATTTGTGGCAATCTGAAGAAGCAAGACATTATAGGAAAAGGTCCACCCACAACTCACAAAACTGTTCATTTGTGCACATCTTCTCTTGAATGATTGAATTTGTGGCTAGGTAGAAGGACTTCCCTTGCCCTGCCTTTTTTATTCTATATATTTATGTTGTGTTCCAGAGCTTTTTGCCTACATGATAAGCCCTGTGTCTTATTTCTCTGAAGCAAGAGCATTAATAGGTTCTCATAGTACTTGTGAAACTATTGGACATCTAGTGGACAGTGCATTTTACATAGAGGCCGTGTCCAAAATACAGCCATATCACTGATACCAATAATGGAGAAATTTAAAATACAATGGAATGTTTTTGTACAACATGAAAAATGCCCAGTTACATGTTGCATTGGAATGCAGCTCCTCATAGCAAACACAAGGAGGCTACTTGAAATTGAGGAACTACTTGGCAGCCATGTTCAATGTAACTCTTCTTTATCTACAAACAGAAATTCAGATTACAAGGAGTAACTTTTTACTCAGCCAGTAGTATCAAAAAATTTTAAGTAGACTGAATAGTATTTGTCAAATGAGAAAAAAAGTACTCCCACTTCCAGAACACTTATTTTATGTGTCAGATCTTTACAGGAAAGATTATATATAATATCTCTTTCAGTCTTCACAAAAACTCTTCAAAGTAGATGTTAGAAATATTCATTTTACAAGGAGGAAGCTATCATATAGAATAGTCATTTGCTCCAATCTATATGCCTTGTAAAAGGCAGAGTTAGGATCTGAATTCAGATCTATGAAGTCAAATTTCACAGGATAGATGCATCTTTGATAAATCCTAATCTGTGACAATATTAGATTCAAATTAATAAAAAGCCCATCTTGCAGGCTGCACAAGCAATATCCTTTAGGGATGACTGAGAATGAAGCATCGACTAATTACTAGATCACACAGATACACAATATGCCCACTTGTCTTTATGGAATTGTGAACTAAATCAATGAAACCACTGGTCTCCTACAGCACAGAATAGTTAGATAACTCTTATGAGGCTACCCTAGAGTAGGATGTACAGGATCATGTATAGGAATTCCAAGGCTTACTTCTATATTTAACATTTTGAATACTATAATATCTGAAAGTTGTTAAACCACAGAAATGATGTGGTAATGAGAATACAGACTTTGGAGCCAAAATCTTAGCTTTGCTTCTCACTAATAGTATGTCCCAAAACAAACCATCATATAACCTCTTTGTGGCTTAGTTTCTTCATCTAAAATGGGAATGAAAATAGCAATTACTTCATACATTTGCTGTGAAGAATGAAGGAATTAATCCATGTAAATGAAAAAGTTTCTACTTAAAATCATGCCCAACTCCTGGCATTTTCAACCAAGGTAAGCTATTATTATGATGATGATGTTTCTTTAGTACACGCCATTCACATGTTCAGAACAATGTGGTTCATTCAGCACAATTAAGGAAAATTTTGCAGGAATTGGTGAAAATGTGGATTATAAAAATATTTTTAAAAAACTCATTATGTTATTTTTTAAAAGGTATAAGTATTTAAACTAAGTAGCTAAAGAAAGCTATAATAACCAAAAAGCATTAATGTTAAAAGTTTCATAGGGTATCAAATTCAAAAAATGCGTAACTTAACCATTTACTTATAAATAAACACCTTTTTTGGAAAAGTGTCTCTTATTAAAAAAGTAAGTATTCCATCATATTACACTGTTTTCTTGACTAGAGTACAATCTCTTTCCATCCAGGAAGCAATCTCATAGATTTAAAAAGCATTGAAAAACACCTTTACCATAACTGATGTTAATCTCACTCTTACCCAGGGATCCTCAAACCATGGAGCACATAGCATACCCTGGACTCAGTGAAGAAAACATTTTGTGCCAGCCAAACCTTACATTGGGCTGAACCCTTCTCTATGAACATCTACTCTATGTCACCAATATACAGAGTTACATTGAATGTGTACCATTCCTATTCCTGGTGATAATAGTTCACAAATTTGAAAAGAGCTATTGTATCCCTTAAGCCTGCAGCTGTAGCCCTGTGGCATCCGATCCCGTCAGATCTCACAAGCTAAGCAGTGTTGGGCCTGGTTAGTACCTGGATGGGAGACCACCTGGGAACACCAGATGCTGTAGGCTTGGGAGAAGGACCTGGCAACCCCCTCCCAAAAATCAATCTGCCATTGAAAACCCTATGAACAGCAGAGAAGCACTGACAATAGTGTTTCCCCTGTTGTACAGAGGGTCGCTATGAGTCGGATACTGACTCGACGGAACCTAACAACAACAACATTGTATCCCTTAAAACCTCCCAGTGTAACATCCATAATTCTTTGGATTATTTTTCATTGCATGGCTTTAGATGTGTCATCCACTCTAATGCTTTCCTTCTGGACATCCTCCTGCTTGACCCTTTTCCCTCCTGTATTGGGATTACCAAAACTGCACGTGATATTAAGGTATAATCTGATTGGAGCAATTAATAAAATAGCATTGTATTAGTCAGCTTTTCATCTCTGTGATGAATACCTGAGATAAACACTTAAAGGTGAAAAGATTTAATTTTTGTTCATGGTTTCAGAGGTTTCAGTCCATGGTCACTTGGCTCCTTGGCTTCTGGGCCCATGGTCTGGCAGAACATCAAAGTGAGGAGCATGGGGTGAAGCAAAGCAGATCACCTCATGGCTGACAGGGGACAAAAAGAGGGAAAAAGGAAGGGTTTGGGGACAAAATATGCCCTTCAAAGCATACCTCCAGGGACCTCCAATACATCTGAATATCTCCTTCAGTGTGAACTATTCCATGGATTAGTTTATTGATGAAGTTAGCACTATCATTATCTAATTATCTCTCAGTAGTGCCACCAGCTGGGGACCAAGACTTCAATATATGAATCTATAGGGAACATTTCATATGTAAACCATAACAATTGTCTTGCTTGTTCTGGACTGTAGATTAATCTTGGTGTTTTGGAACTCATATGACTCTCTTCATTTATACCTAGATCAGCAATAACCCATTTATTTTTTTTGTTGTGGCTGTTGTTTGTTTGTTCTGGTTTTTTTGGTTGGTTGGTTGGTTGGTTGGTTTTGTTTTGTTTCCTTGAGAGAGCAAGAGAATGGGAGTGATTATTCGGGGTTCTGCAAAGAAACAAAACCAAGTGTGTTTGTAGGGTTTAGGGGAGGAGAGAGAGAGACAGAGACAGACACACAGAGACAGACTGATTTATTTTAAGGAATAATGTGATTACTGGAGCTGAGAAGTCTAGACCAAAACAAGCCAATAGTATAGATTCAAGTTGAGCCTGAAGGCCTGAAAAACAAGAGAACTGATAATGTAAGTTCCAGTCCAGGACTGAGTAACAGAACCAGGAGAGCCACTGATTTAAGTTCCAGTGTGAGCTGACTCTAAAGGGAGGAGAAGAATGATGTCCCAGCTTGGAGACAGTTTCATAGAGAGTAAATTTCTTAGCTTTTCATTCTAGTCAAGCCATCAATATATTGAATGAGATCCAATCACATTGGGAGGTAAATCTACTGTCCTCAGTCTACTGATCCAGAAACATCCAGAAATAATGTTTCACTAAGTATCTGTCCACTCCATGATAGAAAAGTTGATACATAAATTAATCATTGTTGTTGTTGTTAGGTGCCATCCAGTCAAATCCTACTCACAGCAACCCTATATGCAACAGAAGGAAACACTACCCAACACTGTGCCATGTGCAAGATGTCTTCATGGTTGAGCCCAATGTTGCAGTCACTACGTTTCTTCTCATTTTGAGGTGTTCCACATCAGCAACTAATAGTCCCAGGGTCTCTACTCCATTCGCATCATTAAGGTCAACTCTACTTTGAGGAGGCAATTCTTCCCCAGTCATTTCTTGAATGCCTTCCTGCAGGGGTTGGGAGAGGGCTCATTTCTGGCATTGTATTTGACACTGCTTCTCTACTATTCATACAATTTTCAATGCTATTTGTTTTGGGAGACTGCTGTTCTGTCTTAGTCTGGAAGCTCAGCTGAAACCTGTCCACCAAAGATGGCCCTGCCGGTATTTGAAATACCAGTGACATAGTTTTCAGCATCTTAGCAATATGCAAGCCCCACATAGAGTGACAAGCTGACAGATATGTAGGAGAAATCAACCATTATGAACTATTATATGCTATTTCAGTCATATAATTCCCACCTTCTATCATCAATATTTTCCACATCTATCACTACTCCATTTATATGTACTTTGTGTCTACCCTTAGTTTTCAGATTTTCCCTGTAGGTTCAGATTTAGGATACCTTGATACTATTCCTTTATCATCATATTGGATACCGCTCCCAAATAACTATGTGTAATACCACTCAACAAGTCTTCTAATGCAAAATATTAAACTGAAAACTACCAAGGAAAGCATCAAATATAGCACAAGGTTTCCATCCATCCATTAATCAGTTCTGAGTATGGCTATTCCTTAGTTATTATCTATTTAACTGCAGCATCAGCTTCTATTATCTCCCTAAGATCCTAAAGCTCTGGAATGAAATGATGCCTATCCTTTCTACCATCTGCAAGATTCTTTAGTCTTCAATTCAGTACAGACACATTAGGAAAAAATGAAATTCAGATGTCTGGCATTTCCCTTGCTGACCAGTTTTGCAACCTTATTGCAGAAGAAGTTAGTCCAGTATCACCAGTTCTCTCAGTGGACCCACTCTGGCCATGAAGGTTCATAATCCATCTCTTGTTTGATCTCTCTGAGATCTTTGCCCAGGAAAAAAACTTTTAAGCCTACAATTAGCAAAATTTACCCTCTTTTCTATAAATATGTGTGTTTCCAAATCAAAGCAGAAGTGATTAATTAATTCATCTTTTGTCCTCCCAGAGTAAAATTGTGTAGTATATCAGAACTTTGATTATTGATTTGATGAAGGGATATTAATGCTCCATGTCTTTGGGTAAGTTAACTTTCTCTATTCATAGTTTCAGATTTGAGACTTTGTAGTTATTGAATCAATCATCTAATATATTTGCTATTATTCTCAAACTGGAAAAAAAATGGTGAGGGAGATAAAAATACCTCACCTGAAGACAAATGACTGAGTTAAATAATCTTGATTTCTCTCTTGTTTATAATTTCTTTCTTGTTTATAATTCAAGGTTTCCTTTTAGGTGGAATTCACAACACTTGTATGGGAATGTTTCAAGTTTATTCTTCCTCCTCTATAATTGCACCCTGGTAAACATAAACCTCACCAATATTCCTGGGTATAAATCTGATTTTTTTTTCTGGATAGTAAGATTTGGAAGATACACTGCTTCAGTAAATAGGAAAACTGGATTTCACAAACTCTCAAAATAGCTTCTATCCAGAGGTTTCTGAAACTGTTCGAAACTAAAATTGCAAAGCAAGAAGGAGCTTCAAAAATGGCTGTAACCACAAGTTTATATGCAAACACAACTTGCCCTTTGGTATCCTTTGGCTATCCTCTTGATTGCAATTCTCTTCCTGCTTTGGGACTGATTTCAACATATTTTCTATCTCTCCTGACTTTATTTGGTTAAAGGTTCTTGGTATCCTGGTCTAATACCTTTATTACCTCATTGATTAATTTTCTAGCTCAGATTGTATGGTTCCTTAAATCTGATTCTGGTTAAGTTGATTGTTTTCCTCAAAACTTTGGTAGCCATCTTCTATAGGATCAGAACACTTCATATTGCTTCTTCCCAGCAAATGAATGTCAGCTTCTGCCCTTCTGCCCCTGCTGATGTCTCCCATAGTTACTAATCCATCTCATGTTTAAGCCTTTATTTTACAAATGAATTGGGAAAAGTCAAGTCAGATTTAATGAAAATGAAAATTATGGTAAAATACAACTGCAGTCTGATCTTAGCCTGTTAGATACATCTAGATGTGCTACAATAGGACCAACTGGGTCATGATTTAGAATAACCATGTTGACTGAATGTCAAATCTCTGGAAAAGAATCCCAGTTCTACTCTCTAAGTTCTTGTCAAATTATTTCTTCTCTCCAAGACTCAATTTTATAATTTGCATAAAAATATAGTCAGACAAGAAGGTTTCCAAGGTCCTATGGATTTTTCCATCAATTGGAAAGTTGTCCATTATTAAGTCATAACATTTGTGTGTCATAGTTTGACCCAGTTATTAACAATAAAAAGATGTAATCATGACTTTAGAGACAATGAAAGAAGAGTAGTTCTTAAGTCATAGCAAATTTCCTTTTTCTCCCTGTTTTTCTTGAATGTTCCCCAAATCTTAATGTATTATGGCAAAGAGATGCTCTACTTTAGCCTGAATGGCAGTACAGAGTACTGGAAATGTCATGACAATGCTTGTCCTCAATTGATCCAGCCCAAATTTGCAGATGCAAGAGCTTTAGATAGTCATCCTAACTTCTGGGTGCCTATCCAAACCAAACCTCCGAATTCTTGGACTTGAGCCCTTCTTTTAAGCAGAAATAAAGACTCACTTTTTTTCTGTCTCGGAAGATCTTGGAACTTTTGATTAAAACCAACTCATGGATACAAATAAGCATATTCTCACACACAAGGCACATGAGCACATTCTTATGTATTCGCCAGTAACTAATGGAATTTTATCATAAGATCACACACCCTTCCAAAACATTAGGAGGAGGCCAGTTTTCTAGAATATGAGGATGTCTGTTTAAAAGTATCTACTATGATGAGGTTTCCAGGAGCCTGCTGACTTGTTCCAATGATGGCTTTGGCTACAGTGACCCACTGCTGGGTTTCTCCCTGATTTGGTCACAAAGAGTTGCCTTTATTTATGTGTAGTGTTTGAAAAGTGGAGATGGTTTGGCAGAGTTATGGGTAAGGGTTTTAATTACCATATATCCTTAAATGCTAACAGCTTTTACAGTTTTTTTCTATACAACATGCTGTATTTATGACAAAGTGAAGAGGTAGAGATCTGAGGAAATGAACATGAGAAGAAGATGAAGCAAGAAAACCCTAAGGAAGTAAGGTCTTGATAAGACTGAAAAGATTTTAAAAATCTCAATTCCATTAGGTTCTGAAAGCACCAGTTAGTTAGCTTTCCAAGAGTTTCCATTCATTATACTCCAGAATATGATGTAACTCAAAGTTTAAACAATATAATGATTTTATATCTATTTACATACTCATTCAGTCAGTAAGTATATTTATTGAAAGTATATTCTGTGTAAGGCATTATGTTAAGTAATGTGGAAAGAGTAAAGATGTATAAGGCATAACTCTATTCTTTACATTCTATCTAGTGGGGAGATATAATCTCTGTATATATGACTCTGTGTTTATTTTTAAAGAATTAATTAAGAAAGAGGCATTTGAAGCATATATTAGGATGTAAGGAATAAAATTCCAGGAAGAGAATAGCATGAGCAAAAATATGGGTGCAAATAAATACAAAGCCTATTTTAGGGAATTATTAAGTCATTGTGGTTGGATGTTAAAGGAGTAGAAAGAGCATGATTAGGCTGGGACAAGTTATGAATTACTTTAAAAAATCTCACACCAACAAATCTGGCCGGCCTTTACCAGAAACATGAAGTCATTCAAGTAGAGAATAACCCAAGTAGAATGTTGCTCTCAGAAGATGGATTTCAAAGCAAACTGAAGAATTGACTGGAGCAAAAGAGCTTGGTGCCATGGTGATCAGGAGAGAGGCACTTTCAGGTGACTCAGTGCTTGATAATAATGTCCTCACCTGCATGGGCAGAAGTTGGAAGGAAAAAATAATAATAACCATAAGAACTGATGTGGAGGAATGAGACACAGTGTACATGGAATGAGGAGCTGTAGAAAATGCTGGGATTTTAAACTGAGATGATAGAAACAATGTGAGTCTACTGAGAGACAGTGCATGAGAGATGATAACAAATTCACTTCTAAACATTCAGGGAGTTAGAAAATGTTTCTCTACATCCCCATGAGAAATATCTACCTTCAAACTGAGACTTGAATTGTGAAGTAGTAAAGTCCAGTGATACTTTCTATTATTGTTTGCTTGTAAACCCATTCTGAATTCCAAACAAGACACAAAATAGATACACGTCATGTTTTCTCTGTCTAGTCACCAATAAAAGTGATTATCCAACACCATTCACTTCTATTGCCATATCTGCCTTGCTGAAAATAATAAAATCAAGGCACAAAATGAGCCCTTGAAGCAGATCCCATTCCAGCTTCCACAGTACTGTCAGCAATAGTGAAAATATAACCAACAACTGGAGAAAATGCACCCAGTCTGGATTGAGAATCATTAGCATCAAGCCCAGAAAAGGACTTTCTATTATCAGGGATGATGGGAATAAATGGCTCCCCAAGGAAATGGTGTGTTCTCTTAATAGCTTGTGAATTATCCAGGTTAGTCTGATCAAGCAGAGCAGAGCAGAGATACAAAGATAAAACAAAGATAAAGCTTCTTTTTGGAAAGAAAATCTGAGGTGCAAAGGAAATTAAAGATTAACTTCTTTAGTAGAATGAAGGAGAGGACTTACAACTTGAAACATTTGTTTATCTTTTTATTCCATTTCAATGTTTAATTCTGTAAAGATTAGAAATGGGAGGAGGGTTTTAGTGAAACTCTTAGTGTGTGTGTGTGTGTGTGTGTGTGTGTCTGTGTGTGTGTGTGTCTGTGTCTGTCTGTCTGTCTCTTCACAAATGCTGAAGATGAAACCTAAGACTTCTCTCATGTAGGTAAGCCCTTTACCACTGAGCTACACCTTAGTCCCTCCCAACCCCCATCTCCATTCTCTATCTAGATTGGTCCTGTGTTAGTCTTTGGAGCAGTTCTTAACCCATACACCTGCTGGGAAAAGAAGCACTTTAAAACAAATCCAAGGAAGATGAGAGCTCTTCCCTTCTTCATGACTGCCCTTCTGCAAAGAAGGTTCTGTGAGAGTCATAAGCATGCATTCCATCTCTTATTTGGAGTTGGCAATAGAAAAGAATCTGCACACATAAGCAAACTGCAACTCCAGCGCACAAGTCTGGTTTAGCTCCAATGAAGTCACTTCTCCCATTTTCTCTGATTGTAGCACATGGAAAGGAAACCATTAGAGCTCTTCCCTCAGGTACTGTAACCCAAGGTTGAGTCAAAAATAACCACAAGTATCCTAGATGATGACTGGAATCCACATATTCCTTGGATTTGCAATGATATTCAGTGAAGTTTTCCTCCAGTTTCAATAGAAGATATATCTGGAGCCACTTGAAGTTAATTAATAGTTACAATTATTGACACCATAATAAAAAAGCTGGTCATTCATCCTATTAATTCAACATGTGAATTGTGATTGCTAATGTGAATCA
Source organism: Pedetes capensis (assembly GCA_007922755.1). NCBI lineage: Eukaryota > Metazoa > Chordata > Mammalia > Rodentia > Pedetidae > Pedetes > Pedetes capensis. Next base: position 128,303 of record VMDO01002435.1, read on the forward strand.
CAACTCACATTTACATCCCAATTTATGATGGACAGCACCTCCACAGGCCTTATCAGTCACATGTTCCACCCAACACCTGAAGTCTTTGTTGATGTCATCTCCATTTACAGAGATGGAAACTGACATCCAGAGAGGTCACATGACTGGCCCAAAGTCTCACATATACTAACATACAGAAATGGAACTTTAACTCAAATCTGAGTCTGAATCCTATTGGCATTTTTCTCACTGCCCCACATGATAATTAAAGGTCATGTACACTGATTGGTATATGTGCCAAGTCTAAAATCCCACTTAATCGCCAATTGTCCCAAACACACTCTTGCCACTGGGTCAGTTTAATGAAAGACCTGAAAACAGTGAAGTTATTTTTTTTTCCGAGTGATGTAGTTGAAATGCCCGGTTGAGCCACTAATGTTTTCCACGTTGAGTGGATTATGTGACATTTTATTGTCCATTAACTATAAAATGAATATTTGCTGAGATCCTACTATGTTCTAGGCATGATGTTAAATTTTCACATATTTTCCCTCTGTGACTTATTAATTCATCCTAGTTATAGGTGTTATACATTTCTTTTTGTATTTATTTCCTGCTGCAATAGAGCTACTGGGGTGGCTAGTAAATCTCTCATTCTCCTCCAGAGAAAAATAAAAAAATTGACAATCTATTTCTGTCTACAGGGGTGTTCCCTCATTTTTCAGTTATGTTCATCTTGATAACCCACTTATTCAGATTCCTTGGAAAAGGAGAATTCACCCTCTGCAGGTCATGCTATTAATTACTATTACAAAAGACTGATTTATGGGCACAAAGCCTTTGTGGGTGCTTGAGAATCATGCCCCACAATGGGAAGTGGAAACAGGCTAATCAATAACCGTCCTCAGTCTCCTGCCTTAGGGCTGTCCTTGAAGGTATTCTGGGGAATCTCTTTCCAGCATGCCTAATGAACAATCCTTCTGCCAGCAAGGAGCCCTGTGGGAAGAAGAGTAAATATTGTCTTTAGACATGGCACAAGGACCAAAAGACACTGCCAGGACATCAATACTAAGAGATCACTGAGAGTGTGTTGGGTGGAGGAGGGAGGCCAAGTGCAGAAGGGAATTTGGAACATTCTTCTTTTAACCATAGAGATCACTGGATCTGGGATGAGAATATCTGTGTTCCAGAACTTATTCTATCACCTTTATCAGGAGAGTAACCTTGGACAACTTGCTTAACCTGTCTGAGCCTCAGCTTTCTCTTCTGTAAAATGGGAATGCTAACACTCATACAATGTAGAGATTGTGTGCTATAATCAGAATTGCTTCTGTGGCAGGAAGTGCTAAGGAGGTACCTTTCAGATAGACTTACATCACACTCCAGCATTTGCTAGCAGTCTCTCTTTTCCCTGTGGACTATGAGCATGGTGAGGTCACGACTATGCCATTAATAATGGTATCTCTGTCTCTTGGTACAGGGACTGGCACTCTGCAGGTGATGAAAAGGTAGTTACTAAGCCAGGTGGGGTGGTGCATACCTGTAATCCCAGCATTCAGGAGACTGAAGCAGGAGGATCATCATGAGCTCCAGGCCAGCCTGGTCTACATAAAGAGTTCCAGGCCAGCCTGGGCTACACACTGAGACCTTGTCTCAAGAAACAAAAACAAATAATCAAACAAACAAACAAAAAAGATATTTATCAAGCAATGCATGCATTATATCATCCTTTCTCCTATTTCTCCTATGTTTTTCTTCCACTTTCTCTTAATCATCCCCAGAATTCATGCTTGATAGGAAGCAGCGAGGAGGGCTGCTTTAGAAGGGACCATTATGATCCGCCGTTCACAATTTGGCCTCTTCTCTTGGTGGGTCAGAAAGCTGTTTGAGCCCCTGTTGCATGCAGGACCACTGAGTACAGAACACTAACTACCAACCACAGAGCTAGCTCCCATGCTTCTGGCTTAAAAGTGGTTATTGTGGCTACTTAACTAAATAAAAATTCTGGCCAAAAGACAGTAAGCAAAATAAATAGCCTGGCTGAATTTTAAACCCAACAGCAAACTACAAAAGAAGGAACAGGAGCAATCATCATGAGGCCTCAGTAGCCCCAGTGTGAGGAGACTCAGAGAGTCTGGCCCCATGCTTGGGCTGCCGCAGCAGCGAAACAATTTCTAATTTTAGAAATATTAAATAACTGATAGTGACACGACCTTGTCAAAGAAGCATGTTGGGGAAAAAGAGGCACTGTTAAAAATAGCACACAATCTTCCAGCTGAAAGTGCCAGGTAACATATGGGTTCACAGCCATAACGTAGGCTCCAAGAGATGTGACACTCTGCATTTCTACCACATGTGGCAAGGCCAAGGCTCCTCCGAGTTCTGGAAGGCATCCATTTTAAGCACCCAGCAGGGGGACTCTCAACATCCTGAAGAAGATATAAGCACTGGGAAATCAAAGAGAATGGGGGCAGAATTCTTGTTCTCAGGGGGCTTAGAATCTGGTTGTCAGCCTAACAGAGACTCCGAGGCATCCTAATTTTAATACGTGAGGCTACGCGACAACATACAAGGCGTAACTGGGAAGAAGCAACCTCATGCACTGCCTGGGAACTTCTGAAATCCTTGCAGCTGGCATCCTACGAAACAAGAATCTGAAATGCAAAACCTACTCAGGGCGGACAGAGAAACAAAAGATCCAACAGCCACAGAAGGTGGACAGAACCCCAGACAGCTTCCCCATCCTTCCCAATGCCTCAGATGTGCACCTCTATGACTTGGCTACCTCAAGGATCATTAAATGCTTTTAGCAAAGCTGTCTCCGAGGAGCAAGCAGCTTTGAAAGCCAAATTGAAAAAGGTCCATCTGATCGTGTAATTGGAGAGAAAGTAGGATCTGTGCCATGGTAACACATTAGAGGCATTTGGAGATGAATGAAAGGAAGGGATGGTCTAATAATTAGCAGGGGCCTGAGAGTGCAGAGTTGTGATGCCTCTGTGGATGCCACCAATCCCTCCTCCTGACATGCCTTTCAACACAGGAAGAATTTGCTGAGCTCACATGGGCTAAATCTCAGCTGGATTTCTTCATGTCTGTAATGCCTCCAGCATCACAGTTTAGAACTCAACAGGGGCATTTTTACCTCCACTTGGCAGTGACTGGAGACACTTTTGATTGTCGCAACTGGGAATGGGCTCTTAACTGGAATCCAATGGGAAGGTAGGGGCTGGGGTTTAGCTCAGTTGGTAGAGCACTGCTCTGTACTCTCTGAGGTCCCAGGTTCAATCGCCAGCATCACAAAAACGGGAGAAGGACGTGGCAATCCACTCCCAAAGCAATGTCAAAACAATCAGCTGTTGAAAACCCTGTGAGGGTCACTATGAGTCAGACCTGACTTGACAGCACCTAACAACAACAGTGGGAAGATGACAGAGAAGCTGTTAAGTGTTCTATAATGTGAGTCTGCGCTCACAACAAAGAATTGTTCAGCCCAAAAGTCAGTAGTGCTGATATTGAGAAATGCTGGTTTAGAATAATGAGTAATTTCTGGCCTTTCATCCTTCAAAAGCTTCTTTTATTTTTGTGCCCTGACAGGCAACAACCCTTTCCCTCTTTCAAACAAAAAACATTGGTTTGCCTTATCAGCACTACAGTAATGAAAAAGTCCCAACAACTAAGAAGATACTCCTGTGGTATTGTTACTCATTGCCACCAGGGTCTTATAGACAGAGAGTGTGAGAAGGTGAGGAGGTGCTGCAACACTGTCAGAGCCAAATAACTTGAGATCTCATTGGGGTCCTGCATCTGAGGCCATTGCAGCCTGTGTCAGACACGTCCTGGGACCTCCCAGCCTGAAGCAACCTTTCAGAGAAGTCAAACGTGAGGATACATGATTCCTGGGGGTATGGGGTGGCACTACTGCCCAAAAAGATCTTCCAGAATGGTGGGCTGGGTGATGTGACTATCTTTCTGAAACCTTTGGTGGCTCCTCGTGACACACAGGACAAGGTGAAGCACAGTTCTTCATCTGGCTCCTACTACTCCCACAGCCCAGGGTGGTCCCACTCTACTTCACTCTGACTTACAACGGTCCTATAAGACTTGTCTCAAAAGTCAACCATTTTAAGAACCATGTTCTCACCATGCACCCTAGCCTTAACTTTGTGCTCTTTTTGTGAACTCCCAGAAAACCCTGCCCCTACTCCCACTAGGGGCTGGGGCTTAGCTCAGTTGGTAGAGTGCTGCATTGCACTCTGAGCACCTTGGTTAGAACCCCAGCACTGCAAAAATGGGAGAAGGAGTGGCAATCCACTCCTAAAGCAATCCCGAAGCAATCAACCATTGAAAACTCTATGTGGGTCACTATGTGTTGGACCCAACAACAGCAACAATTGCCACTAGAACACCTGCCTTTCAGGGCCAGCTAGTTGTGCATCCTCTCTGAGTACTTTGGGGTGTGTGTGTGTGTGTGTGTGTATGTGTGTGTTACTTTGGCTTGTGACCTTATTTATTTATTGCAGTACTAGGGGATGAACCTAGGGCTTCACACATCATCTCTGGGTACTTTCAAGGGGACAGTTTCCTGTCCCTCTCTGTGTGGGCACCAACCCCTCTACCTCCTCCCAACCCTGGTACAGGACTTGTCTCATCTTATAGCTCTGGGTGTAAATGTCTTATTTTCACTTTTGAAAACTAGGACTCCAGATCATCTATAAAACAAGCTTTCAACAACTATTTTAGAAAGGACAGAAGAAAAGTTCAAATGAAGGAGGAAAGGCAAGTGATGGAAGAAAGAGAAGAATAGATAATAGAGAAAAAAGATAGAGGGAAAGAAGCAGGGATGGAAGGAAGGAAGGAGCCAGCCAAGGGAGGAAGGGAAGGCAGGGAAGAAGAGAGTGAACTCCTAGGGCTGGAAGGGGATGAAGGAGGAAAGGAAAGGCTGGAGGGGAAAGAGAGAGGAAGAGGGAAGTAGGGAAACGGAAGAACTCTGCTATTGACACTTGCTCAGAAAAGATTTGTCTGCTCTCTCAGACTTAGGTCAAATCCCTGGATTAACTCGTTTCAAGAGCCACAAGACTCTTTCAAAGCACTTACTACATTTGTAGTTTGTAGTTTTAAATGTAGTTGAGTGATCAGTTACTATAGGTTGAAAATCCCTAATCCAAGACTCCAAAACCCAAAACATGTCGAGTGCTAACCTGATGATACAAGTGGAAAGTTCTATATTAAGAAACTTTATTTTGGACACAAAATTATTAAATATATTGTAATAAAATGACCTTTAAGTTATGTGCATAAGATATATATAAGCAAGGTATGGTGGTACACTCCTGTGATCTCAGCATCTTGGGAAGGAGGCAAGAGGATCATGAGTTCGAGGCTAGAGGCAGCCTTCATAAATTAGCAAGGTCCTGTCTCAAGGTAAAAAATTAAAAAGGGGCTGAAGGTGCAGCTTAGCAGTAGAGTACTTGCAAAGTATGTGTAAGGCCCTGGATTCAGCTCTCCAGTGCCCATTCCACCCCCCAAGAAAGAATAAAGACATGTATATGAAATATAAATAAATTCCTTGTTTAGATGTGAGTCCCATCCCTAAGAGATCTCATTAGGTATATGCATATGTTCCAAAATAAAAAAAAAACAAAAAAAAAAAAAAGCCAAAATCTGAAACGTTTCTTTTCCCATGCATTTTGGATAAGGGATATTCAAACTGTAGTAAGTGGTAAGCTCCCTGAGGTCAGCCTCCATATTTCCACTCACTGTTGTTGCTTCAGTGCATGATGTGTCTGCAAAAGTTATTTGCTAAGTTCAGAAGAAGGCAGACAGATCCAGAGGTAGAGCCATGGCAGCAGCTAGTTCTGTGAATAAAAAGCCAGCCCCTCCAGTTCCCTTAGAAATTAGTCCAGGAGTTTAGATTTGGTCTTTTCACTTCTACCTAAATTTGTTCTGCTTCTAGGTAGAGCTGCTCCAAAGCATTCAAGACAGTGGCATATACATTCTCACTTTAAAAATCAATCCCAGGAGCAATTTATTACAGGGAAATTTCCTGGACTCTAAGAAGCACCTTGAAGTCCGGAGATGATTAATTTGATATAACTGAAGAGCTGCAAACATCTGCTCCCCGTTGACATCTGCCTCTCATTAAGTTACAGCTCTCTGTCTCCCTCTACACTGGCGGGGGCGGGGGGTGCTGGCTTGTGTGTTGATCTGGTAACTCTAATTATATGGTAAGCCTGGTGCTCAAAGCCCTTGTACCAGCCACCTGGTGGGGGCTCAATAAAAACTTGCTCTATTACATTGGATTCCAGATCCATCCTGAGCGTTTTGTAAGTCCTCCATCACTCCTAAATAATAGAAATAAGGAAAAGTAGGGAGGTCAGCAAGCACAATTTCATCTTGTAGCTCTGTCTAAGGCTAAGTCTGGATAAAATCAAACCTTTGGTTGATTCACATAAACAAATCAATTCTATGGAAAAAAATCTCCCAAATCTGTTATTTGGAGTTAGGCTTTGCAACAGCTTTTTGGTTGTTATCTCTTATGCAATTATCCTAACAGCATCATTGCCTTAAAACGCATCTCTAATACCTAGCCACACTACTTGTGAACTTCAGAGACTTTGCTTTGCCCAAGAACATGTTGCACCTTCTTAACATAGACCTCTGGGCCTTCCACTACCTGGAATAAACCTAACCTCCATCCCAGCACTCTCCTCCAACAGCTTTAGTTTCACTAATATGATGTGACTTCTTGCTGCCTGATGCTGCCTGTGCTCTTTCCACCTTCATACTCAGCTTATATAGCACATGTGGAGCCCTGGGACCATATCGTGCCCTCTTGATTAAGTATTACATCAAAGGAACAGCAATTTGGACCCAAATATAGCCATCTCTCAGAATTTCAGGGGCATTGGTTCCAAGACCACCCACAGATACCAAAGTCTGTGGATGTTCACATTCCTTATGCAAAATTATGTAATATTTTAATCTAACTTATGCACATTTTCTCATATGTTTTACCTTTTGAGTTTTTAATTGACCCATAATAATTGTACCTATTTATTGTATAAATTGATAGTGTATAGCACAAGGTTTCAATATAAGTACATATTGTGTGATGGCCCAATCAAGATATTTTGTCTACTTGTCACCTCCACTATGTATCATTTTTTGTGATAAGAACATTCACAATCCACTCTTCTAGTTATTTTGAATATGTAATATCTTATTGTTAACTATAATCATCCTAGTGTGCAATAGAACAGAAATTATTCTTCCTGTCTAACCATAGTTTTGTACCTATTAACTAATCTCCGCCATCCTTCCCTTCTCTGTCCTCTGGTGATGACTATTCTACTCTCTACTTCTAGGAAATCAATGTTTTTAGATTTCACAAATGAGTGAGATCATGGGATATTTGTGTTTCTGTGCTTGGCTTATTTTTATTTCACTTAACATGATTTCCTCCAGGTTCATATATGATGCTGCAAAAGGATTTCATCCTTTTGGTGGCTATATAGCATTTCATAGTATGTAGATATGCATTTTGTTTATTCATTCATCTATTGATGAACATTTAGTTTGACTCTATACCTTGGCTACTATAAGTAGTGCTGCAATAAACATCTCTTGTATACTATAAATCATCTCATTTACTTATAATAGTTAAAAAAATGTAAGTGCTATGTAAACAGTTGTGCTGTATTTGAGGAATGATGACAAGAGAAAAGTCTGTTCAATAAGACCCAATTCATTACTTTTTTTTTTTCCAGTCCTGGGAGTTGAACCCAGAGCCTTGTGCCTGCATGCTCTGCAAGTGCTGGACCACTGAGCTGCACCCCCAGCCCTTTTTTTTACTTTTTGAGACAGGGTCTCTCTAAGTTATTCAGACTGGCTCTGGTCTCAAACTTGCAATCCTCCTGCCTCTGCCTCCGAGCTGCTGGGATTACAGGCATGTGCCACCGTGCCCGGCTCCTCATTACATGTTTTTCAAATATTTTTTATCTGTGCTTGGTTGGTTCTGATGATGTGGAACATATGGTTGTGGAGGACTGGTTGTAAATTAAAAATTAGTTAAATCTTTACTCTAGTCTTCCATAAAAATGCCAAAAGAGAAAACAGAGAAACACAAGCTTCCTAAAACCTATCCCTTCCCATTCCTCTCTCTCTCATATTTTCCTCATGTGTCTATTGTTTGTGTGTTAGGTGCTGTTGAGTCAGGTCTGACTCACAGTGACCCTATGTAGAACAGAGCAAAACACTCCCCTACAGTGCTATGCCCGGCACTATGTCAGTATTTCTCTGCTAGTCATAAAAGTTTTCAATGGCTGATTATTTGGTAACAACCCATGTGTCTATGTTGACCCAAATTCTTCCTCCAGCACCACTCTAAGCCTCCACTTCCAGATATCCTCCAAGCCTACATTCAGATTCTTTTGACTCATTCCCTGGCTAAGCCATTCATATTACCATCATGTCAGCCTCCCTGTCTTCATAGGACTTCCCAGTAAGAGCTCTCAGGCTAACCCAACAAGCAAAAAGTTCTTCCTGGCTCGAAGAGAGAGTAAGGGGGCAAGGGGACAAATGAAAAAAACAGATTCTGTATAGTTTGTCTCATTCTCATCATATTTACAATGCATGGACCCCGCATGGACCACATGTGCCTATTTCTAACTCTCAATATACCACTCAATACCCAAAGCCAGAACACAAGAATCTTCCTCTTTGAAGAATTCCATGGTACTCTCAAAGAAAATGTGGCATATTTTGTCTTACCTTACAGCTTTTGGGTATAATATTTTATCTTTACTTCTGAAAACTGGGGCTACAGATCCTCTATAAAACACATATGTGCCTTTTAATACTCAACCAAACATCACTCTTAGTGCCCACCTGGCTTTTTCTGCCCTGGGTTTTTTATCGCTTTGATGCCACAGCCTCCAGAACCAACTTGACCTATCATAGTGAAGGTCAGTGAATAATTTTCTTCTCTATATTGATTCTTCTCAGCTCAAGCACATATATAACTTGAAAACAGGGAAATCTTAGTCACCCCAAAGCTTCTCCAAGTAGTTGCCAAGATATTTTCTCAGAAAATGAGTGTACAACGACACATGTCAAAGTTTGTGTACTCTCCCCAACACCTAGTCCTGTGCTTTATTTGAGTAGGTATACTCAAAAAAGATGTTTGGAATTAAATTGAATTTATAGGAAATAGCATGACTAGTTTGCTTTTTTGACATAAACTTATCTGCATGGTGGTCCGAAAAGGTTTTCAAAGTAAAAAAATAATGGAGAGAAAACAAAGGATTAAGAAGAAACTGGTTGAGGGGCAGTCTGCATAACTTAGTGAGACCCTGTCTGAAAAAGTAAAAAAAAAGAAAGGGCTGGGGTGCAGCTCAGTGGCCCTGAACTTGCAAAGCATGCAAACTCATGGCCCTGGGTTCAACCCCCAGTACCACAGCAAAAAAAAAGAAAGAAAGAAAGAAAGAAAGAAAGAAAGAAAGAAAGAAAGAAAGAAAGAAAGAGAAAAAGAAAAGAAAAGAAAAGAAACTGGTTAGACCAGTTTCTTTCCTGGTGGATATGAAGCCAAACTTGAAGCTTTTTCTGAGGAAATCACTCTGAGGCAAAAGATAGCATGCTGAGTGTGGGTCTTTCTTCTGCAACCTGCAAGGCTGCAAGACCTTTCATTGCTGCATTTGGATATTCTATTATACTAGGCTCATGTGGCTCCTTCGGTTAATAGTGACAGCAAATGTGACTCCAGGGCCACATAACCACAAATACTACTGGCCTAGAAGCTGGAACAGATTGATACCTTTGGCAAACCCCACCTAGGCTACCCTTTGCAAAAGGGGGGAGAAAATACAGTGATTAAACGTAATCACTCTTAAGCATTGTGCAATTAATCTCCAGGATCTCAGGACTACTCTCCAGGCTCCATAACTTATACTCAGCTCTCAAAGATGAGCCTGTTGATGATATGTCCAGCGTATAAAGGGACTACACACAAAAATTCAGTAGTTCTTTTGAAATGCAGTCCTTCCCCTCATGCAGAGTGGGGACTTGGAGGAAGGAGGATATATTTTCTTTGGCAAAGCTTCTGAGGCAGAAGTTCAAGGTGGAAGCAGCCTGGGGAAAGCAGATACTGTTGGCTGCTTTTGCACAGCCCTAGCTCCAGCCCCAGGGGTGGGTTGTGAACCCACTCTCCTTGACAGAAATTGGTTCAGATGGTGGCATGGATGTAATTCAAGCCAGTGAGGTATGAAAGAAAATCTGCTGGAGGATTGTGGGAAAGATTTCCTTTTTGAAGAGAGAGAGACAGAGACAGAGACAGAGACAAAGACAGAGAAGCTGAAAAGGAAAAGCCAGTCTCCTTTTTCTTCTAGACATGGTCATGTCTGACTATGTTATCTACAACTATAGCGACCATCATGCAATTGAGCGAGAATTCAGCCTGAGAAGGCCTACTAGAATCGTGGAGGTGAAAAGTATAAAAAAAACCTTAATTCTTGATATTACCATCAAGCTGCTGAATCACCAACACCAGAGCCCTTGTACCTCTGGATTTCTCATAATATAAAATAATACATTTCTGTACACCATGTAGAATCAGTTTTGTTCTGTTAGTTGAGGCCAAAATAATCTTAATATATTTGGATGTTAAATTTGTTGAAACTTTTGGAGATTTTTTAAAGTGTAACTCTCACGTGGAGAAGGGCCTGGCAATCCACTCCCAAAGCAATCCCGAAGTACTCAGCCATTGAAAACCCTATGAGGGTCGCTATGAGTCGGATACCGACTTTGCGGCACCTAACAACAACAACAACAACTCTCACGTACACCACATCATAGACAGGTGAAGCCCTGTACCTGTTTTAGCCGCTTCTCCCTCATATCTCTGGCCCTATCCCCTGCTGTGCAGTGTCATTGGCTTTCATTCTCAACTGAGTGACCCATTGATTTAATGGTTTAGGTCCATGCTCAACTATTGACTCTATATGACCCCTTAATTTCATGCCTAAGTCACACACGACCCCTTCCCTCCTCCCTTAGACTTATTGAACACTCAGTTGTTAGGCCAGCCTCCTGACACTGTGCAGGAAAGGGGATTTAGACTATACACAGGCAGGCTCAAACTATGTGGTCTTTTCCATATTTTTCCATTCCATTCATCAAGTTCCTATGTACAGTCAGCACTTACTAAGGCTGTCAGTGGATCACAAGTTACTTGACCTCTAAGTGACCTCCAAGCTCTGAAGGACCATCCTTCAAATAACTATCTGGATATTCCTCGAGAATGTGTCAATTTATCTATTTAATTTGTTCAGCATTTAATGAGCAGTTAATCTATACCATTCTGCTAAAGATTGGGGATACAAAAATGAATGAGCTTTTATTCATTCAGCAAACATATATGAGTTTCTGCTTTCTGACAGGCGAGCATTGGGGACTACATTGGGGTAATAAAAACACAAGCAGCAACAGTAGAAACAGAAGCTGTCTGTTAGAAAAAGACATTTATCATATATTTACCTCATACTAGGTGAAGAGGAGTAGGGCAAGAGAGAATATTCTAGGCTAAAAGAACTGCAGTACAAAGGCACTGAGGCAGAAGAGGGAGTAACATAACCCAGAAAGGCAAATGCTAAAATTGCTAAAGCACAAGATACAAGGGGGAAACTGTTTCAAGATGTGCCTGGAGAGATAGAGGCAAAAATGAGGTCACAAACCACATTTTATGCCATGATAAGGACATATCTGTCAGCTTGTCATGCTGCGGGGGCTTATATGTTGCTAAAATGCTGAAAGCTATGCCACCAGTATTTCAGATACCAGCAGGACCACCCATGATGGACAGGTTTCAGCTGAGCTCCTAGGCTAAGACAGACTAGGGAGAAGGACCCAGCAGCCCACTCCCAAAACAATTAGCCATTGAAAATCCTGTGAATAGCAAACAAGCACTGTCAAATATAGTGCCAGAAAAATGAGACTCCCAGGCTGGAAGGGATTCAAGAGATGACTGGGGAAGAGTTGCCTCTTCAAAGTAGAGCTGACCTTAATGATGTGAATGGAGTAAAGCCCCTGAGACCTCTAGTTGCTGATGTGGCACCATGCAAAATGAGAAGAAACATAATGTCTGCTGATGTGGCACCATGCAAAATGAGAAGAAACATAATGTCTGCAAATGTCAAACCTAAAATGATCATGTGCATGGGACAGTGTTGGGTGGTGTTTTGTCCTGGTATACATAGAGTCTATATGAGTGGAACTTGACTGGAGGGCATCTAACAACAAACAACAACAAAGAATTTGAATCTTTTCCTAAAAGTCTTGATGGGAGGTTGGAAATTTTTCAGCAGAGTAGTAAACTAACTAGACTCTTGCTAGAAGGGTAAAGTCTGGAGTCAGGTTGTTGTTGTTAGGTGCTATCAAGTCTGACTCACAGCCACCCTCATAAGGTTTTCAGTGACTGATTGTTTCAGAATTGCTTTGAGAGTGGGCTGCCATGTTCTTCTCCCATTTTTGCAGTGTTGGGGATTGAACTTGTGTCCTCAGCACAGAATAGCACTCTACAAACTGAGCTAAATCCCAGTCCTGGAGTCAGGAAGACTCATAGAAAGATAAACTTGGAATGAGGAATGGCTTAACAAAGGTAGCCCCAATGAGAATGGAGAGGAGGCTGGTTGAGAGAGACCAAGTGGGTGGAGCCAGCAGAAGACTAAAGCCAATATACCCTTAGAGGAGGAGTTGAGGAAGGAAAAGAAGATAGAAATGGTTTCAAGATTTTAAGGTGATTCCATTCAAGAAGGAATGGAACAAGAGTGTGTCTAGTTAGTGATATATTATGTCCAAAGTGAGACCTACAAGTTAAACATTAAGGTATATAAATGTGATGCCCAAGAGAAAAATCTGGGTTGGAGAAATAAATGTGAGTTCCACAGCACACAGGTGGTATTTGAACTCATGAGAATGGATGAGCTGCCTGGAGAAAGGGTATAAAGTAGCATGGGAGGGATCCTAACAGAGGGCTCTCAGGACAGCCTATATTTGTGGGCTACAATTCCCCATGCATATAGTTAAATATTTGAAAGTAAGACATTAAACCAACAGACTGTAAGTAAAATGTTTAATCCTCACACATCTAAAAATACATATTTATAATAATACAATTTTAAGTGTGTAGAATAATAGTTTTTATATGACAGAAATTTGGCAAAAAATTAATAAGATGACTGAATTTAATTGTTATTTAGGATGTCTGTATGTTCTGTTGATGGACCAGCCATGTTTAAATGAGGGATAAGAAAAGGATGCACATATTTCATGAATGATTATAAATTTATCCTGTGAAATTAATTTTCTTGTCTTCATTTCAACAAAATTACCAATTACATTGTTATGATCAAGATTCTTATATATTTGTGTTCTTTGATGGTAGTGCCAAAACAGAAAACTGAGGCAGTAACAAATGGAGACATCAACAAATTGTTAGAGCAATGCTTCAATTTAGAAATGAGCCCTTAGTTTAGTATATTGTGTTCAAACATTGTAATGTACAGGAAATATAGAAAATATTACAAAATATTTTAACTTCATTTTCTTCTGGTGTAGCATCTAGGTCTATAGAGCAATATAAAGATTCAGTATCATACTTCACACTTGTAATATCTAAACCTACATAAATATAAATTTAAGAGCCTTACAAATCATTTAATATTGCAAATGTTTCCCTGCTTCTGTGTGTCACTACTGTAAATCCCATGTTAATTCATGAGTATTTCTAAAAGTATGAATTGAAAAGTGAAAAGCAGTAAGAAAATGGGTGCTTGGCACTTAGGAGAAATGATACTTTACTATACAAGAACATATTGTACTCATGGTATCTGAGAGGAAATGTGACACATTAATTAATTTTCCTTTTCTCTTATGTAAGTACTTCTTCCATTCAAATCCTTCCTGGACCCCCAAACAGTGCTCATCTTTGGCTTCTTGGACATGAACTGAAACATCCTTCATTTTAGAAGCCATGAGGCAGAAGACAGAAAAAACTTTCCCTGGGGCATCAGTTGAAGGGTATGAAACTCACTTGTCAACTAGGAGCACAGGATCTCACACAGTGAAGATGCCTTTAACAAATGTCCTGGAAGGGTGTGATATGTAGGGCCTTCAAAAAGAAGTTCCAGCAAGAGATCCCTATTGTTGAGCGAAAGCATACACCTGAGGAGTATCAAAGTTAAAAGGTAATGGAAGAGCCTGAAGTGAAACAGCCAAAGAAGAAATCTGAAAACCAAAGATAGTGTCATAAATCAAGGGAAGAAGGATTTCCAACAAGTTATCCACAGAAGCAAGTGTTTTGAAAATGTGAGAAAATAGGATGTTGGATAAACAGTATGAGGTGCATCCACAGAATGAACTATTATTCAGCAATGGAAAGGAATGAAGTACTGAAACCTGCTGCCATATGGGTGAAACTTTAAAACATGCTAAGTAAAAGAAATTATCATGACAGATTGTATCCTTTATAATCCAATTTATATGTAATGTCCAGTATAGACATATCCACAGTGATAGAAGATAGTTTAATGGTTGTCAGGGTTAGCAGAGTTGGGGAAAATGGGAATGACTGATAACAAACATGATAAGTTTTTTAAGATGATGAAAATGTCTTAAATTTAGATTATGTTGATGGCTGCACCACTCTGTAAACATACTAAAAATTTTTAATTGGACATTTTCAGTAACTGAAGTTATAGTAAGTAAATTATATCTTAATGAAGCTCTTTTTTATTTTTTAATTTTAAATTTATTCGTTCGTTTGTTTGTTTGTTTGAGACAAGGTCTCACTACATAGCCTAGACTGTCCTGGAACTCATGATCATCCTGCCTCAGCCCACCAAGTGCTGGGATTATGGTGTTTGGTACCATACCTAGCAATACCTAGCAATAAAGCTGTTTTGTTTTCTCTTTGTCCCTTTTTTTTTTTCTTTTTTTCAGTACTCAGTGACTGAACCTTGAGCGTCATGCATGTTAGGCAAGTGCTCTATCATTGAGCCACACCTCCAACCACTTTTTACTTTTTATTTTGAGACAGAGTCTTGCTAAACTGTGCAGGCTGCATCTAGTGTGGAATTCATGATCTTCCTGCCTCTGCCTTTTGAGTCCCTGGAATTGCAGGCATATGCCACGGTGCCTGGCAATACAACTGTTTCCTTAGAAAGAAACGTTTAAGAAGAGATGTCCACTATATCCCTATTAGTCAGTTTTCCATCTCTGTGACAAAATACCAGAGAGAAACAACTTAGAAGGCAGCAGAGAGATGTGTTGTGTCTCAGAGTGTCAACAAATATTTCAGTTCAGGGTGGTTGGGTGTATTGCTCTGAGTCTGAGGGGGGACAGACTATCATGATGGCCAAACCCTATAGCAAAAGAGAGTGCTTACCCCATTGTAGCCAGGAAGTGAAAAGATAGAAGAAGGGTCTGGAACAAGATACACACTTAAAGGCAGATTCCCATGACCTATGTCCTCTAACTAGTTCCAATCTCCTAACAGCCCATTCAGCTATGAACTCACCCATGATCAACCCATTAGTGAGGTCAGCATCCAGTGATCCAGTCACATCTCAATACGAGGCTAGACCTTCGACACACCCAAGCCATAACCACACCCAGGATCACATCATCCTTGGTATGAGCACATCAAATACTGCCCATCCAACAGTCGAAAATGAAATCTTGGCAGATGTCAGATATTTAAGACTAAACAATCTACCATCATGACTCCATTGCCCTTGACCAAAACAAAAAGCAAACAAACACACACACACACATTCAGTTTTCATTCTTTGAAAAACAAGAGAATGAGATAGAAGGGCCATTTCATAATAAAGGTCTTTCACACTAAAGTAAACTTGAAAACAGAGAACATTTATGCAAAGAAAATTCCATTTACTGTGTCAGTAATTTTCAGCATTTCCCCTGCTGTTTTGTAGATAATTGAGTAAAAGCTTTTTCTTCCCTACATCAAGCATCAGTTTCCAACTGATCCTCTTAGAAATTCAGTTTTGAGATTTTACTTCAAGATCCTGACTATAGAGTTTGTAGGAAATGCATGTGTGTTTGGGTAAATAGAATTATTTCACTCTTAAGGCAAATACTTAAAACAACTAGAATAATGTTGTTGTTGTTGTTGTTGTTGTTGTTGTTGTTGTTGTTTTGTTAGGTGCCATTGAGTTGAATCTGACTCATAGCAACCTTTATAAGGTTTTCAATGGCTGATGGTTTTGGAATTGCTTCAAGAGTGGATTGCCACATTCTTCTGTTTTTGTGGTGCTGGGGATGGAACCTGGTTCCTCAGAGTGCAGAGCAGCACTCTACCAACTAAGCTAAACACCAGCCCCAAACTGGAATGAAATAGAAGAGGGAAGAAAGAAAGGAATACATCCCACTAAATTTATCAACTGAGTAACCTCTACCCTTCTTGCAGTCTTCCAGGTGACTCTTCAGTTAGGCTATGCATCCACATCCTTCCATCCAACCAACTATTCAACATTTATATGGTTTAAGGTATCTATTGTGATTTTAATGCATGCATTAGTTCTAAAGTCAATAAATTGGGTAGTATCCACATTCTGGCTAATGTGTAGCATTGAATTAATACCTTCTAAGAATTAATTTTTTTTATCTACAAATTGGGAGTATAATACCTACAGGCAAGAAATGCATAATGGAAAGTTTAGTTATTTTTGAGGGGATCTTATCACTCTAACAATAGCAATTCTGAATAACAGTATAATTAACAATTGCATATTTTACAGATTACACAATATAGGCATATATAATAAGTTATTATAGTCATGTAATCATTTATATGATGTTTGTGAAGTGGGTAGAGCAGGTACCCATTCTTTGCATGTTGTTGTTAGCTGCCGTTGAGTCGGTATCTGACTCATAGCGACCCTCATAGGGTTTTCAATGGCTGACTGTTTTTCGGGATTGCCTTGGGAGTGGATTGCCAGGCCCTTCTCCCATTTTTGTGGTGCTGGGAATTGAACTCAGGACCTCAGAGACTGAAGCGCAGCGCTCTACCAACTGAGCTAAATCCCAGCCCCATTCTTTGCATAGGTAAACTGAAGTTGATGAGAACTCTTAAGTGACTAAGGTAGAATCCCTTGTTGGATACTTCCTGAGCACCCTACCTGTAACATGCATTCATGTCTATTAATGAGACCTATCTTCCGAAGTTTCATGAAGCAGAGACCTAGCATAGCATCAGGCACATAGTATATACTCAGTAGCCATGTGTTGAATGGAATTGATCAAGTAACCAAAACTAGTAGTGCACAAAGACAAGATGTCAGATTCTACATCATATGTTCTTTTAAAGCCCTAGCTATGTTTTATTTACCTATTATTATTCATTTTAACAACAACAACAACAACAATAATATGATGCCAAGTGAAACAGGTAGGCCAGGAGTGTATTTACTTTTATACCCAAAAACCACTTATATAGAGCAACATTTTGGTATATGTCTCAATGGTTATATTGGAGAGTGGCCATGTAACTCAGTGGTCAGTTCAGTGGACACATCGCTGGTTAGTCAGACAGGTCTATGGACATATAATTCAGTCATTAAATGTCCTAGTGTTCATACAGCTCCATGATCATATGGCTCAAGTGTCAAATAGCTGAGTGCACATACAGCTCCATGGACATATATCTCAGTGATCATATACCTTGGTGTTTCTATAGCTTGATGCTTACAAGTCAAAGGGATGTGTAGTCAGGTCTTTACCCAAAACATTGCTTTACCTTCTCTTAAGGGCCTGCAGCCATAACCCTGTGGCATCCGATCCCCTCAGATCTCAGAAGCTAAGTAGGGTCGGGCCTGGTTAGTACTTGGGTGGGAGATCGCCTAGGAACACCAGGTGCTGTAGGCTTGGGAGACAGACCCAGAAACCCACTCCCAAAAATCAATCCGCCATTGAAAACCCTATGAACAGCAGAGAAGCACTGGCAATAGTGTTTCCCCTGTTGTATGTAGGGTCACTATGAGTCAGATACCAACTCAACAGCACCTAACAACAACAAACAACCTTCTCTTAGATGTATGTCCTCTAGCAAATCACTGAACTTTCCCAAGTTTCAGTTTCCTCATCTGCAATATCTTTTGTTCTAGGCAAAGGCAACTACCACCCAACTTGAACATTTTAAGAAAGGCAATGCCAAACTCTCTTTGCGGTTCAAAGAAGTGTGTTCTGTTTGCACACATACATTACCTTTTACTGCTAGGCATTACTACTTCTGATTT